>NDXB01006576.1:490728-504534 GCA_002631895.1 Agapornis roseicollis | reverse complement strand
GAAGGCAAGCCACATTTCCGACCCTCACCTTCATTCCCCCCTTACCCTGCCCCCCACCATCTTTGCCCCCCCCCCCCTTACTTTGTGCTGTAACAGTTTTCATCTTGCTTTAGGCTCATCAGGGCCTCAGAGGAAGAGTACCTGACCCTCTGCCAACAGCAAATTAAATGTCAACCTGCATGGCTTATGGGAAATGGCTACTACGTTAAAAAACAGGAATCTGTAGGTTTAATCTGGCACAAGTGAGTGTGAAATGACAGGTAAGCTTAAACAGTGAATCTCATAGAAAAAGGTTTAGTCTTCACAGTCTGACATAGGTAATTTACGTCATGAAGAATATGAAAAATGATTTTTCATTTCTTTTAAAATAAGGATTTCTTTTCATACTAGAAGTTCACTGTCTACCTGACTGGCAAGATCAGCTTCCTCGCCTTGGCTAAAGGCTCCAGGGAGTCCAAGCTTACAGATAGGTGCTACTGGGCACTGTTACCTTTACTATGAGTAGAGCAGTCTGGCCCCATGAGTTGAGGAGAACACACTGCACAGCTCTCTGCACTCCCACTGACTGCCACCTAAACACCAGTGGTTTTGTTAAATATAGAAGTGTCGGTGTTGCAATACATTCAAGTGTCATTGTCACTGCTGGCTGTAGGGACTCCTTGTACAGATACACATAATTACACGTATCAATATAATTGACTAATACAGTGATATTTACTTCACAGTGGCAGACGGTAAAAGCTGTTTCATCAGTGCACTCCTTTATGTTCACTGTATGTCTCTAGTTTCAGTGAGTCACCTGAGGAGTCACCTCAGAACAGAGCAATGAAAGAGCACCACAGGATTTAGCACTGAGTAGACTGGTTGGTCCTCAAGTGACTAAATGGGGCCACCAAGCTGTAATTGTTTTTCTCACTTCTGCAGGGATAAGTATTTCTGCTCTAATACTCAGCACCATAAATTCTCCATTTTGCTGCCTTAGTGAAACTGAGATAACTAATTTAGAAAGCTAATTTTCAATAAAGAAGCAGTGAATGATTTTAATCCCTTACAAATAGCACAAACCCACTTGAGAAAGCATTCTTTAGGAAGCTCCTTTGATATTTAAAACACTCCACTGTCACAGATTGCCTTTTAAACCGCCAAGTGATCTTTGCAATGTGCAGTCATGGCTGATGGACTGCTTGGTGCAGACAGACAGCAGTTAAGATATGCTAAACCAGTCAGCTGAACAAAAGGTTAGAGCACAGAACACATCAGGTACCAGTGTGTCACAAAGAGATTTCCACCACAGGGACATTAACCAGACTCCAGTGATCAGGACAGCTCAGTGATTGTTAAAGGAGTCCCTTAGGGCAGGGAAATACTGTTACCCAAGTATGGCCTAAAGTGACAAACTGTTTAAGATACCTCTGCAAGTCTAATGCATACCAGAAATAACCACAGTTCCATTCTGATACCCCATGAGGTAAGTCACCCCATGTACTGCATCTGAATTTAAGACAAAACCAACCAAACAAAAAAGATAAAGTCAGGGAAAATTAGGTATTTTCACTAATTAAACAGCAGAGACAGATTTTTTTGTCTCCCAATGCAACCAGAAGGCATGTGCTCACTGTAACTATAAGAACCATGTACTCAGGGTTATAAACTGAAATTTATTGTGCAAATCATACCATAGTCCTGCAACCACTTTGAACAATGTAAAGCTCTCTCCTGTGGGTAAAATACTGATAGAAATCGCTGCTGTAGCGATATGATGGGGCTTTAATTCATTATTTTACCCAGAGGAGGGATCATGGAATCATGACTGAGAATTGTTAAGTATGATCTGACACTACATTCCAATTTAAAACCAACACAGCAGTTTCTACACTGTAACCTGCCCTCTTCATAGAATCATGTAGGTTAGAAAAGACCTTTAAGTCATCAAGTCCAACCATTAACCTAACACTACCAAGTCCACCATTAAACTATATCCCTAAGTGCCACATCTACAAATCTTATAATTACCAGCAGGGATGGTGACTCCACCACTTCCCTGGGTAGCCTGTTCCAATGCTTGACAACCCCTTCAGGGAAGAAATTTCTCCTAATGTCAGTCTAATCCCCTCCCCCGTCCCCACTGCAGTTTCTTCTCATCCTATCACTTGATACTTGGAAGAAGAGACCAACCCCAATCAAAACAACCTCCTTTCAGGCAGTTGTAGAGAGCAATAACGTGCCCACTGAGCCTCCTTTTCTCCAGACTAAACACCCCCAGTTCTCTCAGCTGTTCCTCATCACACTTGTGCTCCAGGCCCTTCATCAGCTCCATTGCCCTTTTCTGAACCCGCTCCAGCACCTCAATGTCTCTCTTGTAGTGAGGGGCCCAGAACTGAACACAGGATTTGAGGTGCAGCCTCACCAGTGCTGATAACCACAGGGGGATGGTCACTGTTCTGGTTCTGCTGGCTACGCTATTGCTGATAAAGGCCAGGATGCCGCTGGCCTTTCTTGGCTGCCTGGGCACAAGCTGGCTCATGTTCAGCTCCATCAATCAGCATCCCCAGGTCTTTTCCACTGAGCAGCTTTCTAGCTGCTCTTCCCCAAGCCTTGTGCAATTGGCCTCATTCCACCAATCCAGCCTGTCCTGATCTCTCTGTAGCACTTCCTATCCTTTAGGAAGTCAGGTTTTTACCCAGCAAACTACACCCATCCAAGTTATCAGCAACCAGTTTCTCCAGGAGAACGCTATGGGAAACAGTGTCAAAGGCTTTACTAAAGTTTAGGTAGACAACATCCACAGCCTTTCCCTCATCCACAGAGTGGGTCACCTTGTCATAGGAAATCAGATCAGTCAAGCAGGACCTGCCTTTCATAAATCCATGCTGACTGGGCCTGATCACCTGGTTGCCCTGTACATGCTGCGTGATGACACTCCAGACGATCTGCTCCATAACATTCCCCAGCACCCAGATCAGGCTGATGGGCCTGTAGTTTCTCAGATCCTCCTTCTGGCCCTTCTTACAGATGGGCATCACATTTGATAACCTCCAGTCAACTGCAATCTCTCTAGTCAGCCAGGACTGCTGATAATATGTACAGAATTCTCTTTAAAGAGAAAAAGGAAAGCAGGACTAAACCTTTAGATTTCTGACTGGTACTCAAGAACAGTATAAGAGCATAAAGTACAGCCTCTGAAAGACCTTTTCTCTGACAAACCATACCATAATTATGTGCAACTTACTCATCTCTGATGGGAAGAGTGATGCATGTTGTGTTTGGGAACATCTCTAATCACTGCCAAGGAAGCTTCACATACTCATGCTGCAGCAGCCCTTTGCTTTAGTAAAAGTCACAATTTTGACAACTGCACATCTACTGGCTAGTCAAAAATCAGGTTTTCTTTCTTTATAGAAAAGAAGGCAATGTGTGCTAATGGAGGGGGGCTTCCTAAGAATTCTGAGCCATATTCAAAATGAGAAATTTTAGGAATACCAAAAAGCCTAACAGCTGGTTGCCATCAATCACATCTATGTCAGGAATTCTGTGTGTATCAGTTCAACTGAAGTAGAATTGGATCAAACAAGACATAAATGTGCTGATAACAGGGAAATGCAGAAAAGAATCCACGAGAAAAGAAATGCAGAATCTATGAGATTCTGTTGTGACAGAAAGCTTGTTGCTACTCCTGCTAGTAAACCAATCTGATTTTGATAATCCAAAATTAATAATAAAAAGGAATAAAGCATAATTTCGTAGTTAAACAGGGTAATTATTTAAGGTCTGCTGCTGAAATAGTCCATGGAAAAAAACAGCCAATGCTTTATTCTTTCAGCAGTTTCATAATGCTTTTTCTGATGTTGCCTTGACTTCTATTGTTTCCTGGCTAAAAAAGCAACTCATAACTAAAAACTATTTTAATTTCAATTGTTGAAAACCAGTTGTTTCTCATTTCATGGCTCCATGTAAGTATTTTGTAGCAATTTTAAATATGAACTGCTACGAGAAGAACCACGAAGCCATGTGCAAAAGGCATCTTGTGTCATGGCATTCTGCATAAAATGAAAGTTGAAAATGAATTTGGGTAAATCTCTACTTTCACACATATGAATACAGCTGAAAATGTAATAAAATGGACAGTAAGACACAAGAGATACTTACCATTTGTATTTCTTCAGGTGACAGCTCATCTTCACCTTTGCCATCCCCCCATAATCCAAGGTTACTATGGGCATCAGGCAGATTCCTGTCTGTAAAAGAACCACCAAACACTTGAGACAATGCAGGACACCGAACAGTGAAGTGAAAATAACTTTTCATCCATCTCAGAATGCTGATGAAATTGATTTCTCTCATTTGTCATTAACTGAGATTCACCCTACACTTACAGCACAAAATTACTCTAATAACCTTTAACATCCCAACAGGGACAAAAGTCAATGCATATATTTAATTTTGTGGGCTACAAAATTAAATTTGCACATTGACAGTGAAGGATGTGAAATGACTCACACTGCACTAAGACTTGTTACGGCACAAAATACCAGAACATTTGTCTTCTAACAGGAGAAAACACATGATTTTCCAAATGACAGTCTGCATACAAACTGTTATCTTCCAATGAGACTTGACCAAACCACCAGCTCCTCATTCCAAGAAGTAAAATCAGAATCTCAGCAACATTCTGAGCAAAGTTCACAGGACAAGCTCCACTTCCTCATGCTGTTCAATCTGCATATTGCAGTGCCAATCCTGCTGCATGCCATGCAAGGGGTCTTCCTGTGTATAACAGGAATCGGATCTGATCCCACAAACTAACCCTTACGCATCATAGCTGCTTCATTGATTTCAGTAGTACTTCCCCTTTGATTAAAGCTAATCAGCTGAATAAATCTTAGCAGGAGTTGGGCATAAAAGAACTTGAACAGCTATTTCTGGAATATTCCCTTCTGGAAGATTTATTTTTAGGCTTAATTATATACTTTTGATTATAGATGAAGTTGGAATGAGAAAGAAAAGACGCTGTGCTGCAGGAACGTACTGTTTCTGAAGCTGTTCCAGCCTCAATGTTTAAAATCCTAACGATAAGACTGCACTCTTGAGAAGGCCTCTGCCCTCCTCACCGGTTGTGGCATTTTTACAAACCGCAGAAGAGGTATTTGCATCACCCCACCCCACAATGGATCAGATCTGAACTTGCTTTGAGTTATCAGATGCAGGCTGCAAATTAAAATACAGGAAGATGTATTTTTACTTTTTCATACTTTCAGACTTCCTTTTATCCCAGTCCATTTTTTCAGGCATTTCCAAGGACCGTGTTTGGTTTTGTTATAACCTTATAAACCCTTTTTTATTCAGTTGCATAAGCAGCACTAATGCATCACCATTCAGATAATGACTTGTCTTGGGAAGCCTCTGAAAGGAGAAATCCTATTCACGAACAAGCATATGAGAATGATTATAAAGAGAAATTTTCTCCTTTATTCCTCACTATAATAATTGTGAAAACTCTCAAAACATAAACATTATGAGAGGATTTTTGTTTATGTCTCCCTTATAAATGTGTATTTTGCTTCCCAACAATGAAACCACAATGTACAAATAATGACAAGGTTACAAACGAGGGATGTGAATAAGGAATATAGAAAATAAACTAAAAAAAAAAACCCAAAACAAACCCAAAACCCAACCCAAAACCCTGTGTTTTCCATGGAATATCATCAGTATTTCAAGTTTGTTTCACAGAAACACAAAACTTAACTTGTTTGGGTAATCAGTGCATTTACATTGTCTCAATGAATTATTTACTGGGTTCAAAGAAAATAAAATATTATAGAGCCAAGAAAAAAAAGACGTATTCCTATTTTATCCCAGAGGAACCAATTACTTTCAGACACTGTCAGCACTGTTAAAAAAACAGCACCTGTATCCAATGTGATTGTTAATAAGCAAGTTACTTCTGGTAAGAACTAAACGAGAAATACGCATCTCCCCAGGGTTCCTCCTGTCACTGCGGTACCTTTCTGGCTTTCTGCAGCTTTCATGGAGCTGACATTAATGCTTTTATACAATTCACCCAGCAAAAGCCAAACTCCATTTCTTTTGCAGAAAGAGTAGTTAACGCATGACAGAGATACAAAAGTCATGATCAAATCCTCTGAACCCTTCCCCACACTGAAAGGAGACAGCTGCTAAGCTTAAGGACCAGTTCAAAAGCTACTCATTATTTACATTTACTTCATAAGCTAAATGTCAAATTAGTAATATGCAAATAAATACTGTCAGCATAGAAAAGCAATCTCCAGAGAGACTATTTTCCTACCATGAGGCACGTCCAGTATAATTCTAATGTAAATGGGCATCCTGCCTCAAAACAAAAGTAATCACATTTTGCTTTGGTTTCTGCCAAAACCCAGACAAAACCCAAGTTGTGCTTCAGCATGCCAAGTAGGGCATTCAGCTGCTCATCATAACGTTCACCTTAAGGACAGGACCACAAGCTGCTCTCAGAACCTCCTTTACAGCTGAGATACTGAATGCAAGAGACCCAATGATGACAGCTAATTCCTAAATACAAATGATCCCCATTCTCGGAACCACCATCATCCTGAGGATGAAACAGTTTATTTCTAAAAGTGATATTTTCTCCAGGTGCTCTGAAATTTAAAAAGTTACTTGGGGCAGAGGGGAAGGCTGTAAGATTGAAACTGAGCTCCTTGCTTCCTAGTCAACTTGTTCATGCTGTTTCCATTCTTAGACAACCACCTACCAGCAAAGTCACGAGGCTCACTTCTATAAGGAGCAGCAACCGACTCTTATGTGAGGAATCAGAGGGCATGTGCATTTACAAACTGTTTCAGATTAATTCTGATGTACAAGCTTTCAAAGACTAGCCAGCAATCCTTCCTAAGCACAGCCTTAGCACCACTTACATGACAGGACCCTACTTTCTTATAAAAAAATTAAAGCATAAACTAGTAAGAGACAATTGGAGTAATCAAAATTAATGTGCAACAAACAAAGCCTCATTTCTGCTTATCACAGTGGTTTGTTGTGTCCAAGGCAACCAAAGAAGAGCATTTTCCACACTGTGGCACAGATTTTTTGGAGCTAAAAATGGTACAGACACTGTGGTGACAGTGCACACTTCCTGAGCTTGTGGAGACACTCAGTACCAAGGGAAGAGCACAGGGCAAGGAAGATGCTACTACAATGCTCATGCTAGCACACAGCTGTGGAACACTGATAATGTATTAAGGTGAAACTCATCTGTGTGCTGCATCACTTAAGATGCACTATAAAAATGCTGCAAGCACTAGAAACAGCCCATAATCAAAACCTTTACTTCTTATAAGAAATTTAGTGTCTGGAGGGGGAGCTGAGGAGAAGCCTACTGATAGGGCTACAGAAGTACAAACTGGTTTAGGAAGATAAGCAATGCCATATCAGAAAATGAAACCACTTGCACACTATGAGGTAATTCAGTATTAGGGACTTCATCCAAAAATGCAGTACCCACTTCACATGAATCCATCTTCTGTAGTACCCTCAAATCACCAACCAGAGGAACTTTACTCTTTTAACAAAAATCACTCAAGAAACAATAACGGATTATCAGAATAATGTGGCCATCCAGTGCACTTATTCTGTCTTGATGAAGTATTTCCCTAATTTAATGTCACATTTCATACAGTTTGTTTCTCTCAAGAAAAATAATTCATGCTGTATATCACTGTCTGCCTTGGACTCCTCTAGACAGCACAAGCAGGAGAACTCAAGCCAGGAAAAGGAAATTCAGAATCATCACAGAAACAAGACTTCTCTCTAGGTATGAAACCTGAAATTAGTAATGATAACTCTGAAAGGCACCCTGCAACAAAGTTCTGCCATTGTACACATCCCAGGACAGACCACAACAGCTAAGAGAAGGGAGTTGTATCCCCCAACTTCCAAAGCAGCCCACCAAGGAATCAGAAGCAATGTTCACATGTTCTGCCAAGAACAGCACTAGCTGAAATGACCCTGGGGTAGGAAAGACTGCCTGGATCTTCTAGCTATCTCCTGCCCACTGAAAGATAAGCTGTGATCCTTCCAACAGTGAAACTCAATGCTGTGGAGAAGAATATCCCCAAAATATCTGGATCTAGGCAGCGAGTAACCTCCTCTCTATAAGCATATTCTACCTTTGCGTTTCTACTGTACAAGTGTCCAACTCAAGGTCTCTGTTCTTGAAAACTAGAAAATGTTCCCAGGAAGTCACTGAGCTACCTTCCAATTCCTTGCCATCAGTGAAAGGAATGTGGAAATATCAGACAGACCTCAGCAGACATATAAGTAGATGGATATTGATAAAAGTAAATCACAGAATCATAAAATAGTTAGGGTTGGAAAGGACCTTAAGATCACTGAGTTCCAACCCCCCTGCCATAAGCAGGGACACCCCACACTAAACCATGCCTCCCAAGGCTTCATCCAACCTGGCCTTGAACACCACCAGGGATGGAGCATTCAGAACCTCCCTGGGCAACCCATTCCAGCATCTCACCACCCTAACAGGAAAGAATTTCTTCCTTATATTCAATCTAAACCTCCCTTGTTTAAGTTTGAACCTGTTACCCCTTGTCCTGTCACTACAGTCCCTAATGAAGAGTCCCTCCCCAACAGCCCTATAGGCCCCCTTCAGATACTGGAAGGCTGCTATGAGGTCTCCACGCAGCCTTCTCTTCCTCAGGCTGAGCAGCCCCAGCTTTCTCAGCCTGTCTTCGTATGGGAGATGCTCCAGTCCCCTGATCATCCTCGTGGCTCTCCGGAAGAGTTCATACAGATTTTATTGAGAGGATGAAGGATCCATCAAGGCATATGATGTTTTTATGCTGTTTGGAAAAGCATCCCAAAAGTTTAAGATTTTGCTTCCTCAGTCTCACAATGTGCTTCACCAAAGCCTGATAAACTTCGGGAAGATGAAAATAGAAGAGTGCAAGTCACAGAAAAAGGCCCTTGTAATGTGAAGGGGGTACTACTGACCAGAACAGGCCTTACCACAGAAAGTAAACTATAACCTTACCTTTGCTTTCATCAGCAGAAAGTTTTTCTTCTGAATCATCTAAAGGATTCTGTGAAGATTTTTCAGGGGAAAGAGGTGATTTGGACACACTGCTCGGCTCGGGTTCAAGCCTGGACCTGGAAGCACAAGAGCCTATAATTTAACTCATTTTATACAGCTGAATTTCTCTGAAATGAGAACCACCATAGCTTATTAAATTCAACACTTTAACTGTTTAACTGTTGTAAACTTTGTGTTATGTATCCAGTTGTACTTAGCAACTTTTGCTATAATATTATTACAAGTAATATTTACAATTTTACTTTATATTGTCATTATCACTGAAGGAAGAGTAAGCAAACAAAACAGAACTAGCTTTTTCCTGAAATAAGTATTTTTATTTAACTAGCTTTCAAGAACCCTATGATTCTATAAACATGGTATAAATTTCCTCCCTACTACCATAATTTATTTCTAATTTCTCAGAGATGGAGTCATTGCTGTTATCAATATGAGGTAGATTCAAACTATATGAAGAAAATTTGATTATAACCTGCAGCAACTGGTATGAGGTTCAACAAGGCAAAGTGCCAGGTCCTGCAGTTGGGCCACAACAACCCCATGTAACACTACAAGCTTAGGGAAGAGTGGCTGGAGAGCACTGGAACAGGTTGTCCAGGGGGGTTGTGGAGTCTCCTACATTGGAGATATTCAAGGCCTGCATGGACAAGTTCCTGTGTGATGTAATTTAGGTTACCCTGCTCTCACAGGGGGGTTGGACTAGGTGATCTTTCGAGGTCCCTTCCAACCCTTGAGGATTCTGTGATTCAGTGAAAGCTCATCAGGAAAGGATCTTGGGGTGTTGACTGATGGCCATGTGAACATGAGGCAGCTTGCACCTCATGAAGTTTAACCATGACAAATGCAAGGTCCTACACCTGGGTCGGAGGCACAGCCACTGGCTGGGCAAAGAGGAGATTCAGAGCAGCCCTAAGAAGAAGGACTTGGAGGTGTTGGTCGATGAGAACATGAACATGAGCCAACTGCAGTGTGCGTTTGCAGCCCAGAAAGCAACCGTATCCTGGGCTGCACCAAAAAGAGTGTGACCAGCAGGTCGAAGGAGTTGATCTTCCCCCTCTACTCTGCTCTCGTGAGACCTCACTTGGAGTATTGTGTGCAGTTCTGGTGTCCTCAACATAAAAAGGACATGGAGCTGTTGGAACAAGTCCAGAGGAGGCCACAAGAATGATCAGGGGCCTGGAGCATCTCCCACATGAAGACAGGCTGAGAGAGTTGGGACTGTTCAGCCTGGGGAAGAGAAGGCTGCGTGGAGATCTCATAGCAGCTTTCCAGTATCTGAAGGGGGCCTATAGGGATGCTGGGGAAGGACTCTTCATTTTCATTAGGGACTGCAGTGACAGGACAAGGGGTAATGGGTTCAAACTTAAACAGGGGAGGTTTAGATTGAATATAAGGAAGAAATTCTTTCCTGTGAGGGTGGTGAGATGCTGGAATGGGTTGCCCAGGGAGGTTCTGAATGCTCCATCCCTGGTGGTGTTCAAGGCCAGGTTGGACAAAGCCTTGGGAGGCATGGTTTAGTGTGGGGTGTCCCTGCTTATGGCAGGGGGGTTGGAACTCGATGATTTTAAGGTCATTTCCAACCCTAACTAGTCTATGATTCTGTAAGTGGCCAAGAAGGCCAATGACATCCTGGCCTGTATCAGCAATAGTGTGGCCAGGAGGGCCAGGGCAGTGATTATCTCCCTGTACTGGGCACTGGTGAGGCCCCACCCAGTTCTGGGTCCCTCACTATGAGATACTGAGGTGGTGGAGAAGGTCCAAAGAAAAGCAACGAAGCCGGTGAAGGGTCTGGAGCACAGGTGTGATGAGAATGGCTGAGGGAACTGGGGTTGTTTAGTCTGGAGAAGGCTCAGCGGAGACCTTATTGCTCTCTACAACTGCTTGAAAGGAGGTTGGGGGGGTGTGGGGTGTGGTGTTGGTCTCTTTTCCCAAGTAACAAGGGATAGGACAAGAGGTAACAGCCTCAAGCTGTGCCAGAGGAGGTTTAGATTGGGTATTAGGAAAAATGTCTTCACCAAAGGGTGATCAGGCATTGGAACAGGCTGCCCAGGGCAGTGGTGGAATCACCATCATTAGAAGTGTTCAGAGTATGTGTAGATGAAGCCCTTAGTGACATAGTTTAGTAGTGCTCTCGGAAGTCCTGGGATAATGGTTGGACTTGGTGCTCTTAAAGGTCTATTCCAACCTAGTTGATTCATTGATTCTATGATTCTATAATAGTTTAATCAGGATGAGAGGTATCCTTGTCTGCTAAAAGACACAAGGGACTATTTAGAAGCAAGGAAAAGTGGACTATATAAACTATATACTACATCTAAATCTCTCCTATGTAATTTTAATACAAAGGTGATGAAAAAAGTAAGAAGACTATTCAGTGATTCTACATTAAGTACTTGTCAAGTATGTTTCACTGTGGCACCAAAAAAAGCTTTAAATTAGCAGCAACATTGTTTCCAGTCGACTCCCATGGTTTACTGTGGTCTGCAATGAATGCTGTAACTGCCACACAGTAGACTTAAATGCTCAGCAATTACGCTGTTACAGAACCTAAAGAACAAAAACCCAAAAAGCAGTGGGTCTGAATCACCTTCTGTGCTACTTTCATCACTTCCTCCCCTCTCAAACAATCAACAGTTAATCTCACTCTGATCTGCAATCCTTCCCTGCTGCTTAACTGGAGGTGTTGAATTTTGCATTCCTCTCTTTTGTATTGTGTCTAAATTCTACCCCATAATTAGAAAATCCTCAGAAAACCAGAATATAATGCATTAGTCATCACTGAGTGACTACGTTATTTAAACAAGGAAAAAAATGTAAGTGGGAACCTGTCTGAGTTCTAAAACCTCTGCAAGTTCGGGGCTTTTTGGTAATTTTACAAAAAAAACTCATCTCTTCATTTCAATTTCCAAATTTGCCTAATAATGAGGAAAAAAAGATTCATCTGGATGTCCATGTAGTTCAAATAATAGTTTGGATACTAATAAAACATCAGTTCCCCAGATAATAAAAATATCGGCTTGATTTGAATAACTGCATACCTAATACACAAGATATTCTAATGGAAAAAGAAGTTTCAAATTGAAACGAGATAGGAACTTGAATACCAGTAAACAAAGACTGGAAACCGAGGACCTGTACAGAAAGAGCTGCTGGTTTTTCTACTTCTCAACTTTTCATTCCTGGGAATTAGTCCTACGTAATAGGCAGAACTTTTTAATCAAAAAATACAAGCTAAAACATAAAGGCAACTTATGTAAGAAAAGCGTAACACTCAGTCAATTTGCTGAAGAGCTTAAGATGGTCATCAGTATAAAAGGAAACATGATGAAGTAGATTTCTACTGCAAGCTTTTCAGTATTGTCTTGATACATATTTTGACTAATTTGCAGGAAAAAGAAAGATTTGCACTAGGATTAATTTACTTTTAAAGAAATGCATTCTTTATTCTTTCTTGTTCTTTGCACAATATGCTAATGTACAGAGTTTTCTATTAAAAATGAACAAAATGCCTGGGATACACTATTTAAAGAATGCCTATGGTTTTTAAGTAATGGAACATGTTCTTATCATCACATTAGTGTCTACAGAAATCCTTGGGGAAATTACAAATGAACTAGTTGAAGGCATATGAAAAGAAAGACATTTTTTCTTCAAGTCATCATAAAGACTGGTTTATGCCTGTAATTTATTTAAATTGAATTTTAACTTAAATGACAATTTAGCCATTACATCACATCTGCAATGACACAGACTCCACCTGGTCAACATCTGTTTTCTACCTCTTAGATCTATAGTGGTAGGCATAGAGGTATCCTCCGATATTACATAAAAGAACTGCATCTTCTGGGTTAATTTTTAATGCCTTATTGCTCCTTATTTAGGTAGTGTTCTAACTTCTGAAATAGCTCTCTCATTGCCCCATGTTTATCAAATTGAGTTTTCTCTGTTTAATCATTTGAGAAATCTTGTATTTCACACAGAAACAGTAGTATAAGAGTATAACAAACGGAAGAGCTGGCATTTGTTAGCCGGTTCTGTAACTGCAGGAACCATGCTATCTTTCTTTGAAGTTTTTTAATGTGAAGAATACTGATAAGGTTATGTATTTTTACACATGAAAAATATCACACAGTTTGTTTCTGTATATTTTTTTCTGAGAAGTTATGCGAGTTACAAAAATACCAATGCCTGCCTTTTCTCTCTTAGCAAATTTCAGAACTGGTTTGGGATATTTTGCTTACTTGGTTTTGGCTTGTGCTACTATTTACATCCCAGGAGGATATATTTGAGTGAATCTAATTGTACTTAATCGTGCTGAATCATTCTGGAAAAGATGTACTTATGGACTTTAAAAACATCTCTCTAGTTTCAATGTAAATAGCTGATGGAGCCAAACACCAAACTGATAAGCAGCATAAAGTCTTGGAAAAACACTCAAGAATTTATTTATTGATGTGTATGTTCTGGAACTTGTTGGTTTTAAACTGAAATGTACAGAATGGAACCTAAGGTTAGAATTCAAATAATGCTGGTTGAGAAGACATGGAAAGCCTTTCAGGTATTAAATTCCAAACCTGTTCATTTTCCTTGTCATTCTTACACCTGGAAGTGTGCAGAAAAAGCAACCAAAGTAGTGTGGGGTTTGATACTTGACTGAAAAATATCCAAAATCAAGTAAAAAAAAAAAAAAAAAAAAA
>NDXB01006576.1:473388-490637 GCA_002631895.1 Agapornis roseicollis | reverse complement strand
GGGTTTGAAACTTTAAAGAAAAAAAAACAAAAAAAAAAAAAAAAAAAAAAAAAAAAAAGACCAGAAATGCAGGAAGCACATCATCTTTAACTTCTCCCAGACATTTTCTCCTCTAAAATAGCAGCCTGAATATATACCATGACAGGAAGCAGAAACTATTTTGTTTCAGCTACAAGGTATATTCAAGTTCCTACTTGCCATGAAGACCTGCCCTGTCAAGCAGCATTTATTCACAACACAGTCACTTACTTTAGCAGAAAGAGAGTGGCTTAAACAAAGAAGAGAACATGAGAGAAGTGAAGATCTCTTGCACCCAGACAGACAGTATCCTAAATTGCATCTTTGAGACATATTAGCAATGTGCAGGATTTTGTTCTAAAATTATTTTGCACAGAATATTACTTAATGGAAAATTTTCTGTTGCATTTGTACAAATCCAACAGGTTTATAAACCCGCATTTTACTGGTCTGGTGCTCTAACAGTTACATAAATGAGAAGCACAACAGTATTGGCACTCTGCCACTTAGAGATATAATTCCACAAGCCTGAAGTGCCTGGACACACCTACTGACAGCAGAAGTTGCTCATCCAGCTACAGATTTCTATTAAAACAATCTCCCTAGAATCCAAATATGAGTAATAGTGTTGTTGAATGTCTTACAAACTAAAGGCACAGTTAAACTACTTTTTGACACTACTCACAGTCTCTTCTTATCTATCACTCGCTTAACTCGGATGGCTCTTTGTTCAGAATACAGCTTACACACTCCTGTTCAAGACAGCAGTAAACAAAATTTCAGGTTAGAAGAGCATCATTTCTTTCTTGGAAAATACAATCATTCATTTTTAACCATTCAATAAATATTAGGTACTTTTTAAGTAATCTTCAATGAAGTCCAAGACAGCTGTTCTGTGCTCCTTTACCTGAGCAGACTGGATACCCTTGTGTGCTGAAATACAAAAGAAAGATACAACACAATCTTTTAACCTTTTACTGAACTGCACAAAAGTTTGCCTCTACAGCTGATACACAAGTTATATATTCAAGAGCCTATTAACATTTTATAAATATATATCTTAGTATTAATTTTAAACATAGCTACATTTAAATATAGGTTCTGTGAAACAGGAAATCATTACAACAAACTGAAAGCTGAAAACAACTAGTGTCTTACAATATTTATGTTATTGATTTCTTAGGTACATCACTGAGTCATATTCTGTCAATTAGATTTCTAAACAAGTATAGATGTCACCAAGCTAAGCATAGCAAAACAGATCTAGAGATTTAACTTACAACATTGAACCTCTAACATTTTACATTCTCTAGTGTACAGACTACATGGAAATCTTTAGGATTTATTGCATCAAGCATCCTTTTAGTTCACATATATGAATTTTGCATATTTTGATGCTATGGAGTTCCCATGCATGACTGACTTTCAGTGATTCTGAATAATGTTATAACTATGTTTCAATGGCATTTGAAAGCTGATGAAAATCTTTGGTATATTGATAAAGCACACACATGCAACAAGTCAACCTGAAAATGGCAAAACAGAAGTTCTCTCTACAGCTTGCATGAAATGGTGTTGTAAAGGTATGATCCCATACTCAGGTTGCAAAAAGGCTGTTATTTTACAAGGACTCTGTTAAAATTATTTAATTATCCCAAACTTGGAAAGATTATACTTGTAATACCTTACAGGTGGACAAGGTAGAAAGAGACAACCATTGAACTTAGTGAGATTTGGTTCAGGCCTCTGTGCCACAGTGCTGAATTCTTATTCAAGTAGTACATATTTAAGACTATCTTTTTTACACTTGATAATAAGTGAATTTAAGAAATAAATAGAATTTTATGCTCTGCCTTCTCTTCCACTAACATTAGAAAATTAAGTATAGTACTGCTCAGGGAATGGGTTTACAAAGATGCAAACAGAAAGGCAATGAGACTTCACAACCTCTTTCGAGAAGCATTTCAGATTGACCATGCAGTATTCAGCATTGTATCAGCCTTTATCAATAACTAAGGAAAACAAAAAAGCATTTAAGAAAGAGTTGCTCAACTTACCTTCTGTTCTCAGCTGATGAATGGCATCGGCACATGTCCTCATAAATACCTGAGCATCTTGATCTATCTGATCACGTTCTGTATCTGTCATCCTCACATACTCTGACATAATATGGCTGAGAAAGAAGACAAACTGTCACTGAAGGTATCCCCAACATAAAGTCTACAAGCAGACATCTTAGACCTTCCTCCCATTCACTATCCTCACAAAAGGTTTCTTGCAACATTGATTTTCATGGAAAAAGAAGTAAAAAGTACAATACCCATTCCTCATAAAAATGCCATTTTATAAAGCTGAGAGATGTTTTAACACATTTCTGACTATAAATAGATGTAGAAAGAACAATATATCCTATAAATCATACACAACAAAATAATGAGCAGATAATAAGATACAACACAATACATTATTAGCCTCAGTAGTTATTCCAACGAAGCATATTTCAATTCTGAAAACATGAGAACAAGTAGGGTAAAGGAAGAGCTCAAATGTTGAAAGAAATTAAAAAAAAAATAATAATAATTTTATTTTACTTTCAGTATCCTAAATACTGAGCTGCACTTTTAAAGTGGCGTGCTGTGAATCATGTGAATTCAAACCAAAGTAAAGAACAACACTGGAAAAGAATGCATTGGAAAATGCACTAGAAAATTGTTTTTAATATCACGTGGATTATAAGATTTATTAAAAACTGTTCCCATTGTTTATTTCTATTTTTGATGATTCATTATGTATTTAATAATGTCTAATAGGATACATATATCTTTTTGTTGCTAAATGAATACAAATGGAGGCTGTAAAATACAGCTGTAGCACATGGCTCATCTGGCTTGAAAATTAGTTTCTGCTTGCTGGCCAGCTAGTACACAAGCACAGATTAGCCAACAAACAGTTACACAAACTAATTGGAAGTAATATTATAATCCTTAATAAACTTGTTTGTTTCCAACACTGCTATGCCTTTGACATCTAAATACCACAGCTTGTTCCCTTCCGCAACTAAAAATTAAACTATTTTAAATGTTATAAAATCACTTTTTATACTTTACAGAAAAACATATAGTGTTTCCATTTATATTTTACTAGCTGAATTGCTCTCCTTTGGTCAGGATAGATGGGTTTCATAAATTTGTGGCAAAATCCCCATGACAGCTGTAATCAGTGGTTCTGTAAGCTTTAATTTGCACTCTCTGAGAAAGCAGCTTCTGAATGATGAAAGATTTGAAATTGTCTGGTTTTAGAGACATCTGATGGAGCAGCTTTCCACAGCCTGCTTAAGATGATATATTGATAGTTACATATTCAGTGTAAGACAACTCATGTTGTTAAATATGAGGACACACCTCTCCCCCCACTCCCTTTGCACAGCTTATATAGATGGGTCTTTTTACTACTAGTCTGTGGCATAGCAAGATCTCAACATGTGTAAAGCAAGAAAAAACCAGTTCTACATCCATCTCTGCACAGACCCAGACAGAAGGTTTAGTGTGGGGTGTCCCTGCTTATGGCAGGGGGGTTGGAACTAGATGATCTTAAGGTCCTTTCCAACCCTAACTATTCTATGATTCTAAGGCAACCATTATGATCATCAGGAATGGGTTCATGCATAACATTATTCAGCAAGCCCTGCCTACAGAGTTACTCAAGCATGTGAAGGCACATAAATTCAGATGGAAAATGAGAATGGAGTTACAGCCTTATGATGGCCCCTTGATGAAACAAAAAAAATCTCCACTCTTCTATTTCAGATTACAATAGTAAAACTTCTGGCTGGTCTGCTACTGAACAAATATGAAGAAATAGATATAGAACCATTCATTTTAAAGGAAAGGACCAAGACAAAACAAAAACACATAAAAAATTAACAAAACCCAAATGAACAAAAAAAATGCAGCTGTCCCCTGCATGTCAGAGATACAAATACTTGTTCAGAAGTGCAGCGGCAGTATCATAGCAATAGACTGACACATCACTGAATCAAGAAAGGTCAAACAACCGGGTTTTTCTGAAGCAATCAAAAGAACTAGCCAAGATATGCACAGGCTGATGCAGGGAGGAAGGTTAAAAACAAATTCTTCCAGATTTTTATCCTAATTGATAAGAGAAAGTTCAATGAGAAATTGGGCTGGAAGCTAACTTGGGTTATTTGTGATTTTTAAGAAAGAGGGTGAAGAGTAAGATAAAGACAGCAGCTGTCAAGTAGGCAGTCTTCAATAGTCTACAAAAGTTAGGTGGTTAAACTGCATAGAAAAGGGAAACCTAAAACAGAAAAAGAATTCATGTGAACTAGTAGTTTTCATGTAAAAAATGCTTCATGGTAATTTGCAGTTCCACCCTTGATGAAAGGGAAGAATAGGCAATGCACTAAAGAGATCAGGGTAGCTACTTCATGAGCTCTTAACCGAGCATTGCTTCTGCAAGAAGCAGAAGAAAGTGCAAATGAGGTCTGATTGCTACTGAAAGTCTAAAGGAACACAGCCTGCAGGGACTCAATCAGAAAAGGGTCAAATGGTGAATAAGACACACCTGACAAGGGATGCTAATGATAACAAGGGATTGCTCTGCAAATATTAGAGAAACACCTAAGAATGTGGTGTTGGCTTGTTAGCTCGGTAGAGAAATAAAATTATACACAGTATATGAATAAATCCTAGATGTTTAGTGCCTTTTTGGGTTTTTTTTGCATTAACTTTCATTACTAAAGTAACTTGTAAGCTGCAGTTACTATTCCCTTTAGCTTACTGCTTCTAAATCATTTGGCCTTAATTTAGTACCTCCACCATTAATAAAAGAATCATAAATATTTGTTGATATTTTCATCAGGAATAACAAGTGTCAGCCAATAAATTAATAGCAGGATCCTGAGTGAATGAGTGTATAAGAAAAAGTGCTATACAAGCCAGGTCATGGCACAAGTGTACCTTGAAGGGACAGTGCTTCCTGGGATAATGGTGAAGGTAAACTTGATGAAGTACATATCCCTCCTATATGTGTGCCAAAGGGTGCTCTTGAAGGGAACTAACTGGCTTCCAAGAAAGCCCAGGATGTATGCACATTCATAGAGTGTGCAGAGACAGGAGTCCAGGCCTTTGAATAAAATAGCAAATGCATCAAATGTAAGGATACATCCCCACTGCTAAGAACTGGGGGAGGCTAAGTGAGTGCTTAGGTTGATAAAAAGATGAAGTATAGCAACTGTCTTTAACAAACAGGGTTAAGGGGAACAAAAAACCAAGCAAACCAGAGAATCATAGACCACCCAGCCTAGGAAAATACAGGCACAAACAACCAAACAATTTTTAAGTGCTTAGGAAAGAACAAAAAGATAACCAGTAGCCAAGATATAGCAAGAGTAAGATAAATGCAGTGTAATTTACTTCTGGGATGCAGCAACAAGTCTTATGGTTGGCTAGAGAACCATTATTGCTATACATTTTCTCTTTAGTGTGCCTTTTGTTATACCATCTCTCATGACATTACCAAAAGCTACCAGTGAATAAATGAACTGGAATAAATAAGCATCATATGGATGTGAAACTGAAAAGCTGAACTTGAAGTAGTCATATACTCAAGCAGAAGGACACATTGAGTTGTGTTCCACAGGGGTTTGTCCTGAATCTGATGCTATTTAACACTCTCACATTAACAACTCAGACAGCAGAATGGAGTATACACTTATTAAATTTGCAGAGGCATAAAGCTAGGTGAATTAAAACTGTATCAAGAGAACAAGCCTTCAGTTCAAAACAATACTGCAAACTTGGAGAAATGACATGAAGAATTTGAATATGGAATGGTCAGAAGCTCTTTGTTGCAGCAGGAACAATTATCTGAACCAACAGACAACGGGGAACAACTGATTAAGGAACAGTTCTTTAGAAAGTCATCTGGGATCATACTGGATCATAAACCAAACACTACAACAATGCTGTTGCATAAGTACTCATCACAATGGGATGTATAAATGCAGTATAATCCATTCCAAACAAAGATACTATTTCTGCTATCCTTACCTTTGGGCAAGGCCTCAGATTTGTTTCACTTTAACACCTCACTGCAACACTAACTGGGAGAGCATCCAAAGAAAGGCAAAAGTATAATCAAAGGACGAAACCCCAAATATACTGTAATTGTTGATTCTAGAAGAGTCTGAGGAGAAACCAAAATAAACTAGCACAGAAAGGGAAACAGGAAAAGGCAGAGGGACGATATGGAATCTTCACTGAAAGAAATATTTAAAAGTAAGCAAAACACAGTGGTAGAAAGACCTAACCATTCTCTTCTTGAATGTGTCAGCCACTCTCCTTCCAAGCCTATCATTTCTATGATCCTGTTTTGCTGGTAAAGCACAAGGAACCAGAGCTGATGGAGGCATTACACCAGTTTTTGGAACTAGTAACTACCTCTGCTGGTGCATAAAATATTTTCTGCTTACTGATTCAATAAAGATACCAAATCAAGCAGAAAAACTTGATTTTCCTCCAACAACGTATTACAAGAGAGAGAAGCCATAAGCTGAAATAAATCCGTTATAAAACACTGGTATGTACTGTTTGAGCAGAGATATGTCCAATTTACCACCTGCAGATATTGCCCTACAAATATATACATAAATGTTCCTCCATACACATGCATGTAACTGTGTAGGTATAGGCACATAAATACATATATTTCCAACTTTGGCTGGAAACACAGCAGACATTTTTTAACTTTTTCCCTTTAGGCACCTAGCATATTTTAACTGTTTTGTTTCTTATTTAACTACTAAATTTAAACATTATTTGTTATGTTTTGTGTGGTTTAATTTACTGCTTCTTTCAATCCAAGCGCTGTTTGACATAATTCCAAGGCAAAACCTCATCAACTCAAATGAGAACACATTCCTCAACAACATATTTAAGACATTATTTTTTTAAAAAGTCTGTGGGGAAGCTTTAGCTACAGAACAGGCAGCACAGAAATACCCAAACCAGTATCTTCTGAAGTTCATCACTAATTTACTAAAGATACGCATTAGCCAAATTGAAACATTACTGGCAAAGTCCTTAAAGATCATAATTTAGCAGGGATATTTGTCTAATATATAAATGTCTGGTATTTACTCATCAATTTAATTACTTTTCTGATTACCTAGTAAACTAAAAAAGGTTTATCAGTTCTGTTTAAAGGGAAAGTCCTTGGTTATTTTGCTTCAAGGACTATACCCTATATGCTCTTTCTAAACACCATTAGGAAGGCTAATAATCCTACTTGACAAAGCTGGTGAGGAAGTCCTTGAGATAAATCACAAACCAGATACAAACAAACATCCAAATATGTTTACCATTGCTGGTTTTGAGTATTGTAAATAATTACTTTTCAAATACCCTGAGATGTCCTAAAGTATTTATTGACTGTTGAGTTTCACTTCTTTACAAAGATTCTTGGAAAGAGACTGCAGTTAACAACATCACAAGTGACAGCTCAGAGACAGCTACTATTAGCAGGAACAGTGGTGTTACATCATCCCACCATGTAGCTACACATTTATGATAAAAGACCTGCCACTGAATATGTTCACTGATCATGAGTACGACATCTCAGGGTATTTGAAAAGTTATTTTTAAGACAGGGCTCTAATGTGACATAAAAAGTAATGATGCATATGAAGCTACTGAGTGACATGAGCCACTCATAGTCTTTGCTACTCATTCAGTGTTTTCATTATTATTTTTCCTTAAAATGAGTTGCAGAGAAAGCCCAAGTTTTCACTATTACTGCCCTCAATTTTTAAGCCAAGTGACAAGAAATAACTGTACATTTGGAGAGAAGTTTCAAGGAGCTTCTTTCTGTACATGCCCCTCTGTAAATCCAAGTCTTCTTTCTAACAGGCCAGTTTCAAGTTTCTTTCCATGGTAACTCGTGCTGTCAGTGGAAGATGATGGCATACCTCTGGTACTGCCAAAGCTCTCAGAAGTTCTACCAGAGGAGAGAACTACGACAAGACAAACTAACAAAACAGAAAAGTTCCTTATCACAGAAAGCTGAAAAACACGGTATAAGAGAAAGCAAATGAAGCCTGACAAACAGGAGAGGGTAGAGGTGCAGTGGCCTATAAGTCAGCAAGCTTAGATCACTACATCATTAGTTTCGTGTATTTTGCCATTCACATATTTTACAGCTAACAGTCAAATCAAGAAGAAAGAAGGTGAATAAGCAATTATTAATTCTTAAGCTTTTTGGACTCAATTTAGGTGTTTTACTTAAATATTTAAAGTTTGATCAAATGGGTCAGGGCCTTTTTTCAGTTGTCTTTCTCACTGATGAGTATCTCCCTCTAAAATGAATTAAAGACATACCCCCTGTAGCAGGATATTTTATGCATGCCAAAAATAAAAGCTCTATTATTAAAGAGTTTATAGTCTGCAAAATTAAGGTCAAAGAAGCAATCAAGAACCTGGGTATCACACATTATGAAGAAGTTTTAAAAGGCATACATTCTTAACTCAAAAGCCAAAATTCATCAACACATCGTGCTATAGTTGGAAAAACAAATAGCAGGGTTGACAAAATACAGGAATCAACTTTCATGAACAAAATTAAGCTTCCTACATAAATTCCAGAAGAGCCTTTTAGTATTAAATTCCTTAAATTTTTTCTCACAGCTTGAGTATTGAAAAGTGGAACAGCATAAGCCATCTAGTATGAAATTTGACAGTATTATCTGTTTTAAGTTTGACCATTATGGACAGGATCAACTGCAATGACAGATGAGATTTGGAGGATTATTTTACTGTTTAATAAAACAAATGACACTTTTTTCCGCTCCTTAGTTAATACCTGAGGGGGGTGTGTATGCAAAAATCACTGAGAATTACCATGATAACTGGTTAAAAGAGAGTTTACAAGAAGAGCATTAAGAGCTTTTAGAAACCAAAATAGCCTGGACAAATTTTGACTCATCATGCACATTACTGTTAATAAATTACAAATAGTACACAAAAATTAACTGGCACTGACTGTTCTTACTGCAGTTATTTGCAGTTTCTCAGCCTATACAATCACATGAAGTTTTCACACAGTAAACACAGTAATTTCAGTATTAAATTGGTAGCTCCATCTAGTGTTGTTCGTGACCTATTCCAACAGAACTGAACAGTAGAGAGCTAGTCAAAACATAGCTGTACACTACTTCTGCTTGCTGCTTGGAAAAGCAGTTCCTCATACACCTTGCACACAGATTTGACACCCACCCAGAGCTTCGTTTTTCACTGGCACTGACTATGAATAGCTCCCATGGCCTTACACTTATAAAATGTGCCAAATTTTTTGTTTGTGTGAAACAACAAAATACTACTTTTAACCATCTCAGGGAGACAAAAAAAGCATGCCAGAAGTCTTCTGTCAGCTTACTCTGGCACACATTTTCATACCACTGATTGTATAGATTGCTGTTACTGTGACAGACTCTTACAGGCCAAGAAGTTGCTTCTCAGAAAGACTGTTCCTGCAGTATAGACTGAGGTTAAGGAATAGCAGCAGATGGATCTGTTCCTACTGTCTTCTCCTAGGGTACGAATATCTGTCTGAATAACCCTCCTACCTGGTATCTGTGAACCCTTTTGAAGAAATGCATTAAATTGACTTGGGACTTCGGTGTCTTTAACCCAAGATGACTTGAGACTACATTTTCACTACCTTGACTGCAGCAACAACTTAGCTTTAGTCAGGGTGGTGGCAGAATCAGAACGCAGCCAGGGCTGACTCCCCCATGCAATATTGCAATCACGTTACACAAGAAATTGAGGTTTTAGAAGATCCCATGAAAGGGGAAAATTACTTACACTGTCTCATTTGGATATAAGTTTTGAATTTTTCCTAATGGCTGAAGAGCACTAAGACCTTCTCCATAGAACAGTAACTACCAGAACTGAAGACTTCAGTTTTGCTTCAGAAAAGCAAATCCTGTGCTGCTGTCCCCTGATGTGGTGTTCTCAATAATGACCCTCATCTGAAATTCACATTCCAGAGTATGAAGAGTTTGCATCATTCTCCTCCAGGCCCTGCTGATTCTACTGACAGTGATAACAGGTTTAGTGTCACAGAGTGAAAGAGAAAACCCGGATCACTGTATCTACTATTCTGCTGTCACGGGAACCGCTTCAGAAACCTACCCTGCAGGTCCTTAGAAGGTGTCAGACTCTGACTGCCAGGTTGGTTTGTTTCAGAACTCACTCCTGAAGCCAGAAATCTGCAAATTCTGAGTCTCATTGTATTTAAGAAGAAAATGGTGCTGTGACAGCAGTATTCATTGTAAGTAGCTTACAGTAAGCCAATTAGTAAGCAGTCTAGTTTTGTTTTAGCCATTATGCTTATAGATTTCTAAGCAGTTCACTTTATAAATAAGAAAATAAGTATATCGATTTAAAGAGAATGCACACTTACCTGTATGCATTAATGTAATCCTTTCTGTGTTGCAGAAGAAAATCCTTCAGCTTTCCAATATGAGAAATCTAATGGAACAGAAATTAAACTGCAGTCAGATAACTGATTTCTTTTTATGTTTAAAGTGCAGTATTCCACACTTCAGATGTGATTTTGTAAAACTATTCTGTAATCAAACAGAATCACAAGATTTAATCTCTTGCAATTTTCATTTTGCAAGCAGTCAATACGTAACAATCAACTAAAAAAGATCTGTTGTATGAAAGTACAACTCAGAGAAAAGTAATAAAAACATCTTCTATCCCAGAAGCATAAACTAAACACTACTGAACACTATATACAACTACAGTATTAAACATGATAACACAAAACATTACCTAAACTGGCAATCCAGAACCTAATTTACAGAGCACATATGCCTATCAAATTTCCATTTCTGGATTTCCACATCCCTGTGGATACATTTTACTATAAATCCACTCAATTTTCTTTACTAAAAGTCTTTACAAAGATCTTTAGAAAAGATGAGAAAAAAACTCCTAAAAATCTGAGAGAACTTTTGCAAACTTTAGTCTGATTTAATATATTTGGTGCAGTGTAAGATGCTGCATATTTTAGAGAACAGAGGATCTACAGAAATCTAGATTAACTGGACAAAGAATGTGATGACTACCGCTATGACTTGCTTGGCATGTCTTGAAGGAGACATGATGGGGGGTGTAGAAGAAGAATTATATACATTAGTGGTACATATTTTCAAAGGGGATGCAGGGGGAGCCTTCCTAAAGCATACTCTCAAATATTCATTAATAATCAGTGTAAAAAAGCATGTAAAGCATTTTACAAAACAATACTTGGTTTGGTTTACAAATACGATAAATGCGGCTTACTCCATGTATCTGGGAAAAGGCATCAGAAGCTGTTCAAGCCTTAAAATCCCATTTTCATGCAAATGTTCCTTGTAATTAAACAAACAAAAAAACCCACAGAGAAAGAACACAGAACAGTTTGGATAAATAGAAGATTAATTCCCCCAATTATTTTTTTCAAAAGGTCTCTTTGAAAGAAGTAAGAGGAAAAAAATGTGCTCAGTAAGACCACAGTGATTTGTACAACTAAAAGTGTTTCCTTGTGCAAATAAATATGCATACATTTCCCTAGTATTATTTACTCTGCTTCATTCTTACTACAACTCATTGTATTGAATAAGAATTTTCCCAGTTTTCATGTTTAAAGTTCTCCGTGTGATTAACAGCACAGGAAATCTCACCCCATTCATAGCAAGCTGAGTTCTGCTAGTACTTCCAGTAGATCCAAGGTTTCCTAAACTGTGTTAGCACCATCATGCACAATAAAAAGGGAAATACTGAAATTACTACAAGACAATGAGGCTCAAAAACTAAGCTAAACCATTCTACAGATGTTCCTTTTCATTGCCACTGGAGCAATTTTCTACGTTAATCTCTTCTGCAGCTCAGACTTGGTATGTCATGAAATTTGCTGAATAAATTGAACTTGACTATGAAAGCAAAACACTTAAACTAGTCAGACAGTGTTTCAGTAGAACAATAATACTTCAATTGGCAGAAAGTATGACAGAGGACAAAAAGGAGAAATGTAAAATAAGAAACACATTTTCAAACATTTCCATTAATATTTGAACAATCACTAAACTAGAAGAGTGATTCACAAAATTTTATAAGTAATAAATCTTAATATTACTGCAATAGCTACAATTTAGGAGTGATTAACAAGCAGAAAGAATCAGAATGACAAGCAAGAACACTGTCTTACAGTAATTAATTCATCTAGTCACAAAGAGCATTCTATTTAGGCTAAAATTGTCATCGTGTGTTTGAATTGCTCTGACCTCACTTTGCCTCTCCTTCATTTGTAAAGCTATTTTCATGAATTTAGAATGACACCATTATGCCCATACTCGCATCAAGCTCTTAGTTCCCAAGATTTGCATCAGAAGTGAGACTTCTTGTTCTACTTTCCCTCAAATTCTAACAGCACCTTCTGCGATTCTGCGCTGCTGCTATTTCTCTGTTGTCTGTGGACTACGGGCAGTTTTGAATTCAAATTGTCATTATCAACAGAATCAAACAATTTTTATGAAAAATATCCCTTATTACACAAATACAAATCTTGAAGATATCTTCAGGGTCAATCTGCAAGTATTCTGGGGTTATCAGATGCATACCTTGCACTCTTTACAAAGTTATCATGCTCCAACCTAAAGGTAATAAAAGCATCTCCTTATTCCAACTGAATGGCTTTATTAGAATCCTACTGCTCTTATTATGAATAAGAACCATCAAATTTCCAGGTTTACTGATTACCAACTTCTATCCATCTGTTCCTGCTTCAAAACAGTCCTTTCATATAAAAGCTCTGCTTCCCTGCATGTGTGTTAGAGTTTACCATCAGTAACCCTCTAACTTCTGTAGCCCCAGACAAATTACTTGAACTTTTTACTTTCTTCTCACAACATGGTTCTGAAGTTGCCTAATCTGTAACTTCCTTTGCATTTGCTTCAGTTTGTATCCATCCTTGCTGATGACTTAGAAGTGCATTCACTGATGTTAGTTACTTGTAACTTAGCTGGACATACCTTTTCTTCCTCCATTTTCATGGATTAGTTTAAAGCTTACTCTTTGTTTCAGTCTCTATATACATAGAATCATAGAATAGTTAGGGTTGGAAAGGACCTTACTCTACTGTTGAATTTCTTTCTTCTCCCCACACCTCCTGACCCCAGACTCATTCAGCACTTGCTGTAAGATATCCTCCCTCTCCTTTCCCTCAGTATTCATCAGTAACTTACATCAACTTACATGAATGAGTTTTACCGATCCATCTTATTCTGGGATTATTTTTAAAACCCATCCTGGTTAGTACTGTTCTTATTTTGGGGAATGCAAAAAGTAATTCCACTATTAACCTCTCTTCTGCCCAACACTTTTTTCAACACAGAAGCACTACTTTTGCTTACTTACCTCATTCAGTTAACATTTTCTCTGCTAATCTCCTCCAGACTTCTTATTAGCACTTTATCAGACACTGTACAACCAGATACTAGGTCTTCTTAATGAAGACAAAGCAGATTTTCTTACAGATTCAGGTCAGTTGGCACGTCCTATTTTTAGTAAGATAGCAAATTATACTGCATGGTATCTTGCTTTCTATTTATATTTTTCCCCTTATAATCTTTGCGGAATCCTGAACCACTTCTGGGTCAGGCCCTGCCGATCCCATTATCAGTTTCCCTCTGCTGACTTAATTATAGGCATTAAATTTGCTTCCCTCTGATCAAAGGGTAGATGAAAGCAATTTGAAGACGAAGCACAAACACATTGTGAGCAATATGAGTACTGGCCTCTTGTTATGGTTCCCATTCTCTGTCTCTGGAAATTGGCTTCTTTCTTCTCTGAAAGTCTGGAGTAGAGAAAGCAGCCTCGCCTTCAACTCTGAAATAATGAAATTATTTCCTTTCTTCCCTGAAGGGATAGGAGGGCTTAGAAATACGCCCTTCATAGCTGCAGCACTCCTGCACTACATTAAAACTAAATGTATCTTATGGGGAAGAACACCGCTGAATTTCCAGGTATAACTGACAATTTATTGAGAATCAGGGGAAGAAAAAAACCACCTTTCCTCCCAATATTGCCAAAGTCAGTTATAGTTTTATAATAAAAGCATATTCTTGAGCTTCTGTTCATTACCAGAATACAGCATGCTACATTCATTCTGACAATGAAAACTGCTTACAAAACAGCAGGCTCTCCCCATTTTCTTCCCATTCTCCCTGGCACTCCCTTGAGTTTCAGTACCACACACCAAAACACTGAAATGACTTTAATTACTCTTCTAGAAATGGGGGTTAATCATGCTTAAAGACCAAATCTGAAGAATTGGTTTCTTTCATTTCAGCTCCACAAATACCAGTGTCAGCACAAGGGAGGGCAGCAGCTGGATAGCACCAGTAGGAACTTCCTAAAAGACATCATCTCCTAAGCTCAGGTACCAAAGCTGCAGACTCCAGGCGTTACTTAAAAACTCCCAAGTATAGTTGTGTTTGTCAAAAACCAATTGATTCTCTACAGGAAAGGAACAGCAGTTTTCTGCTAGATGGTAACAAAAGCATCAGCATCACACAAGTCAAAGACAATCTATAAATTCACATTAGAGCCTGTAACGTAACTTACTTTCTGCTCCAGTTTGTACATTAAAGTTTATTATCTTCACTGTAAACTACCTCTTTCATTCATAAATCTGTATTTTGTTGCCACTGTAGAGATTTTAAACAACTCTTATTAAAACATAAAAGCAAATATTGCATATAATGCAGGTCCAACACAAAAGGAAGCTGTGAATGGCTGCCATCTGCTACCACAGGTGGCATGCACAGCTCTATTTATACTTGGGGCCTTTGCTGGAAATGGTAGGTGTTCCTCTATTTAGAGATTTTTCTTATGGTTTTAGAGTAGGCTGCATTTTTAAATAAGAGGAGAAAGAGAAAAGCATTCCATCCAAAGCATCATCTTCAAAAATACATATACTTTAGAAGGAAGATGCTGACTATGCTTCCTTCAGTATCTTAGCAATATATACAGCATTTCTTTCCACTCCTAACAAAGAATTGATCACTCATGAAACAGTAGGTTCCAATTTGCATACATTTAACCCACTGCAAGAAGCAGCAGCATTGTTTACGATTAAAATGATTGGAGTAGGTTCCCGTGACATATTGTAGAGAATTCGACAGCGCTGAACAGTCATTTTCATTAAACAAACATAGTTTTTTATCAAGTTTACCCTTGCACCAACACACGACTATTTACTACCATATAAAATTGACTGTCACACTTTGCACTCTATTGCCCCTCTGAATTTTTAAAAGATGTGCTTTGTTAAAGGCAAACTGAAAAATACTTAAAACTGAAGTGTAATAGAAAATCTTTTGCAAAAGCCCCAAGAGACATGGCATTTAATGTGGATTCAGCAGCACTGACAAGCACTGCTGATGGAAGTGTCTTATTAACCACAAAAATAAAAAAATAAAGTTTTACATTTGATACGTCCAAAAAGCCTTATCTTCAAATGTCTCACCTACACAGACTCCATCTACAGATTCATGAATAGGTGACTACATTCTACAAGCTCTTCTGCAAAGGGCAGAAAAATTAAGATCATCATAGTATTAATATATCTAGGCACTTATGTTTTCAATTCCAAACATACAGTCAACCCAAACATAACCACTGCCCATTTCAGAAGAAATTGAGGATTTCAGTAAGACACCAGGTGATACACAGGATTGCACGCTTCTGACCAAAAAAAGTATAGTCTCAGTGCAAGAGGAGATACAGTAACTGGTATAAGAACATAAACTTGTTCCTATTAAAAAAAAAAGAAAATAATTCCAATGTCTAAATCATATTAAGAGAAAAAACAGAAAGGTAATTTTCCACCATTAGTGCATGTACTGAAGGCGTTTTCAGAAGTCTGGAATAAACCCCTAACAGAATAGATACTATAAACAGAAATACAATTTCTATCAAATAAATTTTAAAATTAAGAGCAACACCTAAACTATTACAGTTGGGAAAGAGTAGTTAGAAAAGTTTTGATGCAGAAATAACTCCTAGGGAGAAGCTTTCCACTACAAACTACTGTTGGATAGACAGAACATATGAAAAGCCAGGTCTCACACAGCTTCCTTCTAGGTTATATTATTATATATATCTATCATATATGATATATATATATCACATATAATATATATATAATATATATATATATCACATACAATATATATCACATTTAAGGACAATGTCAGCCCACTAAATTCACACAGGCTCCTGCAGGATATTGCCCAAGAACAGACAAGAATTTGGTTTTAAAGTACTATTATCTGGTCTCTACATTTCAGAAACTGGAACTTTCAAAAGACAAATGACAGAGTTCCCTGATATAGTGACATACAACAAAGATTAAACCAATTAGATTAAACCAAAGACTAAATTTAGAGCTGGAGCTTTGAAGTTAATAGTGTGGAAACCGTTAAGGGGTTTGGATGGTGACTTCCTAGCAGGCCATGAGGTGGTGCTGTCCTACCAGAATTCATCGCAGAGGAGCATTGCCTGCCTTCAAACGTCAACGGGCCAGTTCTCAGCTGATTTGTCTCTTGAGGGGATACATTTGGTTTAGGTTTCCCCAGCAAACGTGAAAATTTCTAAAACAGGTCACGCAGATCAATTGCTGTCGTAATCTGAAACCCAAAAGAGCAAATAATACCCAAACTGCGGCGTGGGGGTGGCCCGGTGCTAGAAGCGGGTACAGGGAGGCAGGAGAGGAGACAGCCAGCCTGGCTACCTCTAATCTCAGGAAAATTGTGACTTTGTTCAGTTCCTGCTTTACATCAGCATATACCTTACAGCAGCAGCAACAGGCAGAGGAACGTTACAATCGCATTTTAGTAGTAGCAGTTTTACATTCACAGCCAACACAACCAAGATTGGGGGTGTTGTACTAATGAAATGTGCTGTACATGGGATAGGAGCATTCAAAAGTGAATGAATTCAATTAAAAGCCAGGAAAATTAAGACTGGGACACTTTGACTCTTCAAGGTAAAGACAGTACAAAACTTAATTTTATCTTTTCTTTTAAATGTGCAATATTATCAGTACTTTTCTTATTTAAAATAACACTTTTTTTTTTTTTTTTTTTTTTTTTTTTTATG
>NDXB01006576.1:365083-473232 GCA_002631895.1 Agapornis roseicollis | reverse complement strand
AAAATTTTTTTTTTTTTTTTTTTTTTTGTAAGACTGGAGTAAAATTTTAATGGATCACTTCAAAAATGTGCATTAGTCATTGTGGGATATGGGAAGATAAATCCTGTTTGCAGAATACCACAGACAGCCTTCGGTGATCATTAACAAACAGATTAAGAAACCTCTAATGTGGAGCAAGAAGCAAAACCAATTTCCTAGCACCCGCTCTGGAGCAGAAAAATGCTTCCTTTTGCTTAATATGAAATTGGCAAAGAATAGAAAGTAAAAAAGCATTGCCTTGCACAGTAAAGAAACCAACAGTTTAAAGGAAAGAGTCTGGGGGTTTAATTCCTGCTTTTCTTTTGCATGTATTTATAAGTTACTGCCTATGGTTCAAAAATTTACTCGTTGGGTTTTGCTATTCTCAGTTCACATTTGAAGCAAGCTCTCAAGCACGCTCTGATCTGTGCTTGGTTATTTTGATATTTTATTCACTGTTTATTATACAAAGTGTAAAATTTGGTTGCAAATAACTCATTGGGAGCCTAAAAGCCTCACATTTCCTTTTACTATTCTTTCCTTAAACACAATGCAGAGTTGGTGTAAAAATTTGGTCAAGTGCATGGTTAAGAGATTATTTTGGGAAATTTGTGACACAACTGCAAAACATTTTTCGTTCAAGATTCTTCTGAGTAAAATGAAATTAAGCCCTAAGAGTGTGAAAGCTCCAAGTTCCCCACTGATCACAATGAAGACTGAAAGTACCCAGTACTACCACTGGATGAAGGTTTTTACTGGACTGCTATTTGGAGTTGGGGCTGCTCTATAGTTTAAAAATGCTTATGGTACTTACAGCAAACTCCTACTGTGTAGAAAAATTATTGTGAAGGCCTTGCGTTGTTTTTTTTTAAGGTCAAAATTGTCCCAGAGCATATCATATATTCTAAAACCACTGGAAAAATGCAGGCGTTTATAAATACAGGAAAAAAGTAATTGTAGTTTATATAGGATGATTACTTACAAACACTGAATTTCAAGTCTGAACCAGAAAACTGCAGTACATGTGGAAGTTAAGATAAAGAGGTGTGAATTTTGTCATGGTTTTCTTAGGTCTTGTAAGAACACACTGATTTGGTACCTGCATCTATAGAAGCACACCTAAATATTCTGAAAATGGTCTGTGGAACATAAGATGAGCTCCAGAAAAACTTAACAGTAGGCTTTCTACAATGTAACATCATGCTAAATGTTTTTAGTAATTCAGTCATTTATCCTGTGGCTACAAATACTTTCAATACAGAAAAGGGCAACATCTGATTTTAATAAAACTTTCTCTTTTCCTTTTTCTTGTTCATGCTCCAACTCTAATCATAACTTTCTTTAACATTTATATTTTTACACAATCATCCAAAACCTCATTGACTAAAATATAAACCCCACAACAATTGTGGGGAATGTTTCAGTTGAGAGATAAAAAGTAAATTGGTCAAAATACATATTTGCACTAATTGGCCATTACCATTGCTGTTCAAACACTCCATTTACAACCTTTCAGTAACTGCATTCAACTCTGCCTGTGATTTTCTGTAAGAGGTACTTTTTTTTGTTGCTTGTTCTCACAGTCTGAACTCTCATTTAGTGCTATGTTTTCTTGATTCCAAGCTGTTTTATGATAAAAAGAGGTTACAAGTGTCACTTAACAGATACACCGTGGTAAAAGGTTACACTGATGACCATCATTATGAAATTCAGAATCCAAATTTCTGCACAGTTTCATGTGCATGCGCTTCACTCTGCAACTGAACAGGGCACCAGAGCACGTAGGCCTGTGGCATCGGGTGTGCTGAAGTGTTCCCTGCTGAAGCTGCAGCCAAACTGAAGCCTTCTTTGCACACAACGACAGTCTCACTCTCCTCTGCCAGGCCCTTTTCAGTCAGAGTTCTACATTTTCAGTGTACTTACACTAATACACCTATATACTGATGCAGCATGAAGTGACACACTTACTCTGTTCCAAAGAAAAAGGGGAACAAGCACCATTCTGTTTCAGTGTCCAAGTATTTTACTGGATTTTCATTATTGGTACAATAATATTCTTGGTGCAAAAAATCCACTAATTTTCAACACCTTTGTGTTACACAGATGAAACACTACTTCAGTGCTTCCTTTTTTCCCCCATTAAAACACTGGACTGGACCAAGAAAACATCCAGTCAGAAGTGAGAAATTGATCTCTTAATGATGCTTTCTCTAATGTAATGAACATATATAATTAGGTACAAAAGCCTGATTTGTACATAAATCAATATACTGGAGAGAAGCTAATTCTTTAGACATCAAGATTTTCATTAATGTGCTTTACAGTATCAGCAGCACAATTAAGACAAAGGGCCTGGGGTTTTTCCCCCCTCCTCATGTAACAGGAAACCCCAAGACCTGATCATCAGCCCTAAATCTTAGGAACTCACTGGGCCCTGGTCACTGTAAGTCCTTACATGGCTGATGTGGACTGACACACTGATAGGGGCTATTCACATCTTCCGTAAATCTAGACAAAGTTCCTCAGCCAGGCACAGCTCTCTTCCCTGCTGCCCCACTTCAAATGGGCTGCTTGGCTGCTAAGGATAATCCTTTTATAACTCTTGGACCAGACAGGGACACTAACAGAGTTATTCTAAATCCAGTCTGTTAAAACTATCCTGTTCCTTTCACCCTGCCCCTTGCTAAGACATAGAAGTGTCTTATAAAACAGGCAAACCAGGACAGGTTCCCAACTCTACCGCAAGGGCTAAAGTTTATCAGATCACAAACTGGCCTAAAAGCACCACTGAAAATGAAGGCACCTTACTGTGTCCCCACTCTAGAATCTCCTGATGTAACCGAAGTCCAGCCATAATGTCTGAACAAAACCCCTTCCTTTAGAGTACATCACTCTTCCATATTTCTATTAACTACCAAATGACCATGAGCTTCACAAGGTAACTTCAATATGGCAAGAAAAGTGTCTCTGGACCCCTCTGGACCTCTGTTCACAACAAAATGCTACTCGCATTGATTTTGATCTACTGAGATGTACTTGCCAACTTGTTTGACCTATGGGAAGTATGGTCCCCCCCAACCACAGGGCAGAATAATTTCTACTTGAAAATATTCCAGTAGATAGTCATGCAGAAATTTCTCCCGAGAAAACCCTTGCAGGGTTTGGGAGCAGTAAGATGTAGCTGTAATTAAAAGGGAAATTGATGCTACGTTTTCACATCTGAGCAATGCTGACAATTCAAAAGCATATTTTTGATTACGGAAAGCAGAACTCCTGACACAAATGTAAGCTGTGAAGTAAAGGTGCTTTTCCTTCCTCACTTTTTCTCAGCCATGAATCACAGTAAGATTTTTTTAAATGTCCATTTCCTGTAATTTTGGTAATTTTAGAGTACAATTATTTTTACATTTTTATGATGCCTTTGGGGTATCATTACAAATATTTTTAAGCATTTAAACTTAGAAAAATAAAATTAAGTAATAGCTTCTCTTAAGGACTGTCAGCTCCGTTCTGAATAAACAATCCCTTTAAAAAGCAATCCAGAGATTTATATCCATTGCAACCATAGAAATTAATCTTGCATTTAAAGAAAAGAAGAGTAAAACATCATTTCATGAAAATCAGAACACTGCTATTGCAAGTGAAAGTTGGGTTTCTGTTTTTTTAATTCAACAGACAGCTTTGTACACCATCGCAAGAGTTTACTTTATGGGCTGCTTCTCACAGCTTAATCATAGTCACTTAGCCGATGTGAACAAGGCATTCACATTTCTGAGTATCTTAATTTTATTTGAGATAGATGTCAGCCAGCAAGAAGAAAGTTAGGATTTTAGATTGGAGAAGCTGAAGTTAAATATAAGAAACATTATTAATGATAAGAGCAACCATGAGAAACTGCTGTGACATTGCAAGGCCCACATGACTACAGCACAAAAATCTGTGTGAGGTTTTCATAGAAAAAGTTTGGGAATAGCAGAGAAGAAAAAAGCACAAACTTGGAAACCTTTTTGTGTGTCAGCACAGCTAAAAAAAAATGACACTACGTTCAGTGAAAAATAGAGTGTTCCCTACCGACTAACAGTATTTACAAGGCTGCATGAAACATTCTAGCTTGAAACATTCTAGCATGTAGACCCTCAAAGCAAATGACAATGCATAACGAACTTCAAGGTTAAAATAATTCAAAATTTACAGCTTAACTAATTAAGAGCTAAAAGAGCATCAGCATATACTGCACTTTCAAAAAGCAAGGAAAAGAACCTTAGGTTCGCACGAGGAAACACTGATATACTTCATAGTAAAGTATACTATTTGTGTGTGTATATATATAAATATAAATATATATATTTGTATAAATTTGATATACTTCAAAACAAAGCCTAAAACCTAGGAAATTTTTCACATTGCAATAGATTGAAACAGTTTCCTGTGAGGACATCAACAACAGCCACATAAATTTAACAGAAGTTGTGAAAAATATACAAATATATAGTAGAAGGGATCTTTATCAAAAGAAATACAACCTAACAGCCCATTTCTCTACTTGCCATCTGTATTATGATGAACTATTATGTGGCACTTCTGTCTGTTACATTATTTGTACACAAAGCCACCTTCCAAGCCTCCCTCAATCATATCAATAGGAAATTATCAGACCATATCAAGGAAGGGAAAAAATAAAATCAGTCTTATTTAGAACTAGAAAGCTCCACTCTGAACTTGATACTCTAAATCAAATTATTCCATCTATTGTACAATGACAGAGATGTAACTGAAGAACAGAAAAAGAATATTAAGTTGCTTCAAAAGCCAGAAGTTTCTAAAAAGACAGTAACTGCTTGTAAGCCAGAGTAAGAACTCTGAAGTGCTCTGGAGATGAAAGCGGCTGGTTTCCTCCTCTCACTCCAGTCCATAAAGGAGAACAAGAGCCAAATGAGAGACGCATCACCCAAATCCAAGGCTCACATGGATACAGGAAAGCTTGGTGTGGAATGCAAACAGGAAAGAAGAAACTCAATGAACTGAGGTTTGCAAAGCTATACCAGACACCTGAAAATACAGCAGTCCATTCCTGACTCCTAGCTAAGTCACCTGTTCACTGTAATAGGCTACCTCTCCCCACAACGTATTACTCAATTCTGAAAGCATTTTGTCAATCTCTGCAAAGACTTAAATTCATAGGAACCCACAACTTAATGTGGTGGGAAGCTTTTTGATGGTATGCATCCACAGAAAGGAAAATACATGATGTGCAAATAGGGAGAGAACACAGAAACAAACCAAAAAGCCTAAGACAACACAAGAACGGGAAAGAACAGGAAAGAACAGGAAAGAAAAGGGAGTAGCATCTGCACTGAGACCTACCACCGCCGTATACTGCTACATCAAGTCTGAGATTTTATTGAGTATTCAACTCCAAAGGGCCTCCAAGAAGGGCTGTAACTAAGGAGTTATTTTGATGGCTGCTCAGGAAGCAACACAGTCCCCATTCTGAAATCATGAAGTGACTGACTATAAATACAACTGTGTTCCCACGCACCTGTGAGACAACCTTAAGAAGAGAGATGGTGAAACACACACTGACACATCGTGTATCTATTGACAGATTCATGTTCACAAGGACTCAAGGATTCATGTACACAAGTGTTCACAGCACACTTCAGTTACTCAGCACCTAAGTACACTGAGATAAAAATCATGTTAACTACCGGTGGAGGAGAGAGAATGTGCTTATTCTGTAAACTCTGATGAATCAGAAGAGCTTCAGAAGACAAACATCTATTAAGAGACTGTTTGGCAAAATGACTCTGAATTCTGATTTTACTTGAAAAAAATCAGCTAGAAAAACCAAAATAGGCACTTCTTCCCTTCCCATCCCATGATTTTCTTCAGATGTCTTTTACAGGCAACATCATAGTTTTTAACTGCTTGTGGTACGTGAACACTTTTGTTCCTGAAGATGTTTGAACACTTCAAAGAAGCCTTACTTTTCACAACTCTTTGCTAATATACATATGGGCATTGCTGTAATGTGTAGGGCAAGAAGGAACCATCAAGTAACTAAAACACCACCATGTCAACAAACACAGACAAATTGTCTATGAGTTTAGAGATTAACCAATAAAGAGGTGCTAAGAAGCTTTTTGTTAAGATTTACTGTCCATTAAGCAGTTTCACCATCTCACCAACCTGCACACAGTGAGGAAATCAATGTTACCTCCCTGTCTTTTGCTGCAAGAACTAGATTGCTGTGGTTGGGCTGCAGTAGGTAAATGCTACTGCATTCCTAGGAGGAAATTACGAAACAACTGGATACGAAATACTTACGCTTCAGCAGATATACATATGTAGAAATAGGAATATCACTTGTAAGATGGATACTGGTTTGTGTGCAAATGTCATTCTGTGAACAGCCTCTCATATTATTTGGGTAACAAGCACTTGATTTATAGATGCCATAGCTATCATACCACTGCTCCACAGTCCTGCTCTGCATTACTGCAGATAAATCAGCAATACTGAAATATATTTCATCAGTATTCTGGCCATGCACTGGCATAATGTACTTAGGAAGATAAAAAGGTAAACATGAAGTACCTCCCCAAAGGGGAGCTATCTCACTGGCTTTAGAATGAACATTTTAAGGCTATAAGATCAGAATGACAATGTGAAAGCTTAATACTGGGAAGAGAATTTATCATAAGAAGGCTGGTCAAGATTACATAGCGGATGCCAAGCAGGCATCTGACTGTATGAGTAGATGGAACAGGAGCTGCTGTGACAGGTGAAAAAATATGTGCAACACTGAAAAGTGAAGGAAAGGGAGAATTGAAGATGGAAGAGAGCATAAATCCAGCAGCATAAGGTATGGTTTGAGGTAAAGAACAAACCCTAAACACTGTAAAATACAACCCAGCTAAAGCAATAATTATGTTTTTCAGTGCAAATATGAGACAGACACCAGATATACAAGAGCTAGCATGCACTTGGAAGAATGGGACCCTTCTTTAGGGTAATCAGACAAACAGACAAAAATTAATAGGGGGAAGAAACAACCTCCCCAACCCTTAATTAAAAATCTCAGGATGTAAAATCTTCTTCTTGAAAGTGTTCAAAATAGCCTAAACAAAACAATGTATGCTCCATACATGTATGTTAGTAAGGAGAGGGTTATCATGACCTCATGTTTTAATAGCCTGTTTTACTCCTTGCATTTGAACCAGGCTATCCCAAAATTATAACTTCCCCCCCACCAAGAAACACGCAACAATTTCAAATGCCTGCAGCTCTAATGTTACACCCATGGCAGACATGCTGTTGGCTGCACTGTATAGCTGTATAATTGCAGAGCAGCCATGCAGATACTGAATATCACAATTCTTTTTCATCCCATATATTCTTCAGTCCCCTTCATAAGGATTCAAATGCTGTTCCTGTAATAAGGAACTCAAGTGTCTGACACAAATATAGCATCAATGAGCACGGAAGAGACTGACAAAAATGGCTAGTGATGGAAAAACAGAGAAGGAAAACAAAACTGGTTGTCTAAGTAGAAAGTTTTACTAATGTAACTTTGTTTAGTTACATGTAGCTGCACTGCATCCTTAGCTGAATTGTGACTTTTTATGAAGTGTAAGTAACTGAACATGATTTTTATCTAAATTGTTTGAGGAATCTGCATTTCAGAAATTAAAAAAGTGTAGCTTTAGTGACTGCATGCATCTTTTTACTGCTTAATTAGTAGCCGTTACTAATATTAATTAATGATACAAAAAGAAAAAGACCAAAAAGCAAGAGCTGGACAAGAGAAGAAACAAAGGAAGAACTGATTCTTTAGATTGGAGCTTCACAAGGACTGCCTTTTTGGTTTTTATTCTTTGTCTTATAAGACAAATTAAGCAACAACAAAAAGACTAAGCCTGGCTTCTGCTGCAGAAAGAAAGTAAACCGACTGGGTATATGTGGGCAAACAATTTATCCTTCCTGCAGTTAAAGTTTTCTTACCATTTAAATAAATAAGCAACTACGAATTCTGTACTATGTGCTAGTAAAAAAATCACAAACCAAAAACAGTAACAAAGGAATCAAATGGAGTGCAAATGAAGAAAATACCAATAAGAAATCAGTGATGCTCAAATTGCAGGAGAGTGCCAACAGAGAGCTATGATGAAATGCAACAGACAGAGCCAGACTCCTGAAAAGCACTAGTTTTTGCCAGAGCCAAGTCCAGGGATGATAATATAGGTAATATTCCCTTCAGATTTGAAAATTAAATGCATTTACTTGGATGGAGGCAGTTAAAAGATCTGTGCTGTCTGCCTAGTTCAAAGACTGTGATCCACGGCAGAGAACATATGTATTGTTCTAAGAGCTGATTCAAGTAATCTGGTTTGAAAACAGTCCACACAAAAACATCCGTTGAAGTACAAACAATAAATACTTTCAGGTTAAAAAAAAAAAAAAATCCCTTTTCATTAAACTGAAAACACCATTAAAAATAAACAAACAAATAATACTGTTTTCCTCTTACATTACAAATCTAAAGTGTATGCAATGCACACAGCAGAAAACCTGCAGTGCAGTGTTAGTTGAATGTAACTAACCAAAATTGCGTAGTTTCTTGAGACAGTCACAAAACAAAGTCCATTTGCTAATAAGCAAAGAAGTGGAACCATACCAACCAACTCCCACTTGGGACACAGTGAATAAGGTCATGAAAAATCTTGAGAGAGGCCATGAAACACTCATTTTCTCATTTTTACTGCAACACAATTTTTGCCTATTGTAGCAGGCAGTACTCTCCTAACAATTACTGTCAGCAGCCTTTGCATTTGGGGTGAGAGGAGGAAGAGTGTCACTATGCCTTAGGATGAAAATTATATAGATCAAAGTAAACAATAGAAAATCTAGACTTCTCATTTCAGGTAATTCACAGATTAAAGGTACTGCCTTAGTAGTTTACTCTCAGAGCATACTCATTTTAGCTCCTGGTCTAAAATGCTTTCATTTCTGAAGCTCTGTGCAACACTGAACCTCTATAAAATAAAACAGAGTGCAAGTAACAGATCCAGCATCCTGGATGTAGTAGCCTTTTCCTATGAAGCTATAATACAGTTTCATTACACCAATTAAGATTTCAGAAATGTGCATCAACAATCCTTCTTTATTTTTAATGACAAAGCCTGGAGGTACGCTGAACTGCAGCATCAATGATACTAGAATTTCCAAGTGAGCTGTTTATTTCTTGTGGTCATTATGGCAAAGAGGACAAAAAAAAATGCTGGGGTCTTATTGGAAGTACTCAGTGTTTTTAGACACTGTATGGTGCTATCTTCTATGATAAATCTAATAATACAAATATGATTGTACAACAGATTATGACACTGGCCATTAGCAATGGATGAAAGTTCTTTTTAGCTCCTGATGTGGAGCTAAGACACAGAAGAAATATGATGTTCTCAGTGATTTTATAAATAGGTTCTGATGAAGGACTGAAATTAAAGACTGGATTTCCTGACTTCTGAGTGCCTGACAGTCCTTTTTTGAAAGAAAAAGAACCAAACTGATGCTATATACCAAAAACTACTATGTTTTTTCATCATATACTATTACAAATTCTTCCTGAAAATTATTATTATGAATATAATTTGATACATTAACATATTACCTTTTCAGAACACTATCACTCATCCAGAAAACTACTATACATTACAATAAACACAGAAAACAAATACTGGAGAACTTTTGCTTATAAAATATAGAGACAAAATGCATTCAGAATAATCAATGGGCCTCTCAGCTTTACAGTTAATACAACATTTCCTTAGATTGTTTTTTTTTCTCAAGTGTCACAAGGAAAACCAATTAAACATCAAAAGATTCCTGCTTGTCACATCAAATTTACTACTCATAGAAACAGACTGCTTTATTCGCCAAATGCGTGTTGACTTGGAAGTCATCACGAACCACATTCTTAACTAATTACAGCAACTGCTAGAAAATACTGATTACTATTAAGAATCAGTGAGTTCAGCTAAACAGCAATTACCATAACCTTCACTTGCCAAGAGACGCCATTCCACCAAAGGCACACCACACAATTAAAAGTTAAAGACATGGTGTTTATCCTGTCCTTAATCGTTGCTCCTCCACCACTACCCAGGAGATAGGAAATGTACTACTGTAACAACAGAAGTCTTGCACGCTGCAGTTGGTTTCTGCAAACTACATACATCTTCATTGCAAAGAATGCTTTACAAGTGAAGGTTGCACAAAAACCGTTGTGTAAGGAATAAGAACATCATGTGGGTGATGTTAGGTTACACAGTGAATGCAGCTCAAGATAATTCTCAGCAAGATGTATATTATGTGGGTTGTTTCATTTGTGGGATAATATCAAAAAATGCCTCGGTTTCAACTTCGTGGTCAAAGAGATAACCTATATTTGCTGCTGTAATTTGTAGCTGTGTATGTATTCTTTCACACTGTCTTTATGGCTGAATGGAGAGTCTGTTTCCTCTAACCGAAATAAATTAATAAGATAGTAGAAAAATATATTTTTAGCATAGTTTCTAATCTGGGTCAGCTACTGGCAATACTGCAGTCATGTAGGTTTGGGGTTCACTTTTCTAAAAGAGGAGAAAAAGGGTTTTTTCCTTAATCTGAACATTAAATATATATTAAAATTAATAGACTATTAAACATACATTTATAAATAAATATTAAGATACAGATGTAAATATCTGCATATTCATATCCATATAAATATATGGTATGAGCACAGAGAATAAATTACATAATTATGTGCTGATGCTTTCATAATTTCATTGTAGAAATATTAAAGACTCAAAAGAACTGGTTAACCTGCTTCTGTTACATTTTAAATGATTTACCCGATAAACTCTTAGGACTTGGTGTCATTTTATTAACTTCACTAGGATAAAAATGTAGCCATAAATGCTGCATCAAGAAGTAAAAACTTTCATGATCCAGCAAAACAAGATAGTTTTTAAAGGATTTATTTTGCTATCAAACAAAGTTAAAAATAAAATGAGATATAAATTCAAGTTTTAGACTGTGGTCAATTGAGGTCTAGACAAAACCCTATGTTTGTTCACTGCCCAGTCTCCAGTCTGCTCCAAGCTTGAAAAGGTAATTGAACTCAGTCTATAATTACTGGATTAGATACAGATGGGCTCTGTACATTTCAGGGGAGGAAAGAACTGTTTTGATTCATTTTATGATTGCCTGTAAGGTCAAACTTTTCAAAATGTACTTTCATCTGTTAAATGGTTTCTCAAAGTCCCAGGGGGACATCTTCAATAACTGATGTTTTAAGCAATTTCGGTCTATCAGATCCAGTCTTTGAATGTAATACTCTGTCCATTTTCTAGAATTATAACTGTGCATGTAGGTTAATTGCTACAACTCAGACATATTTTCAAAACTACACTTTTGTGAAAAATTCCAAGGCTTTACCCAACAACTGTTAGGCATAAATATCTGTAGAATTATTCTGGTTTAGGGGACAGAATATTAGAAATGTCCTTACTCGTAATTCTTTCCTATTTGTCAGAAGCTCCTGAGAATACTGTCTTAGCACCCAACTCAACAAAGGATGAATAGTCCAAACAAATTCAGTTCATTTCTTACAACCAAAACAGTAAGAGAAATGTACCTTAATAAAAAAACCTAAAAAAGCATTTGGGATTTCTCTTTCAGTCTCTCTTACGTGAGCCTTCATCCTCACTCTCATTCAGAAGATAAAATGTGGAACAAACAATGAGCATTAAGCTTTCACACCACTAAGAACTTCCTGCAAACTCTTTTCTTCAGTTAAATCAACCAGAATGCTTCAGCCTGTTATAAGTAGGATTTTATCTTACATCTTTAATTATCTTGCTTAGTTAAAAGCCCAAATGTTCCACAAAGGATATCTAGCTCTGCTCTCAGTTAGGGACTCTCAGAGCTACTGTAATAGCAATTTAAAGCAGAAAAACCATCATGCAATCAGAACGCAATATAATCGTTCGGTTCACAGACTTAAAATACATAGGAAACTTAATTCCAAACAACTCACTATTCATGAGTTTCAGTTTATTTGCATTACAACAAAACTTCTTGCTTAGAAAATTCCAATAAGAAAGTGGGGTTTTTTTGTTACAACATACATTTGTGTTTAATTAACAACAATATCTCACTGGCAACAGCCTTAGTCAAAAAGTTATCTTTGTAGGATGAGACACATATAGAGTTGTTCTGCCAGAGATTTTGTATTTAAACATCAGTAACAAGGATAATAGAAAACTCCCTGCTCATAGCAGGAGGTTGGAACTAAATGATCTTTTAAGTCCCTTATAACCCAAACTGTTCTATGATTCCATGAAATCTGTTAACATAATCTCCCTAATTCCAAGTGTGCTAAAGAAAAAGGCTTAAAAGCATAGCAAGCCATCTCATGTAATTTCAATGATTAACAATTTACTCATACTACTCCAGAGTCCTCCACGTAAGGAGTAAAACCTGAAGTGAGAACCAGCCATCACAAAGCCCCAACTGGAAGATACACTATAATAAGAGTTATTGGTACGCCTGCTCTGACAGAAAATCACACCCTATCATCATCAGGCTGTGCAGAATTCTCACAACAACTTACAAATCTCACTGAAAGAAACAACTTCTGCTGTATTTGAAGAACCAGTTGATACAATCGGTTTGTTCAAAATGGTTCAATCCAGAAAATGCCTGCAAACAAACTTTTGTAATAGAAGGGTTTTTGTAAACATGAAAGAATCATTAACAACCACGGTTTTGTTTGGTTTGGAAAAAAGTCTTTGGAGTGAACTTCTGATTCTTATTAGAGTCAAAAACAAGGCACGCAAATTTACTCACAAGACAAAATCCATGTAATATTTGCATTATTGTCCTTTGTATATCCCTAACGGATGCTTTTAAATATATTAATTCAAAACTGGAATAATATTGAAATTAGAATTTACATAGGGTGCATATATGCTTAATTAAATAAAGTAAGACTCAATTTTTATTTAAGAGCTATATAGAAAAGGCTTCTTTTCATTCACTGCAAACAAAAGTTTCCTACAAAAGATTTCCATGCAAAATAAAATTATATTAAGTATTTCAAATATATTGTGTGAACCCACAAACCACTCCTGAAACTAGTGTAATTTTTCAGACAATAAATTGTGAAGAAATGGTAATGTAATAGCCAGACCACAGCACCATGCGTTCTGTATGCTATAACACAGAAGGAAATCTATACAAGTTACACTAGGTCACATTTTAGACCAACTAATTCACTCTGATATTTTTCCTTTTCTAATTCTCCTCCACATTTTAGTTATCTCTAAGAAGTTTTTTCCTGAATTTGCTGTAGTCTTCTTTACATTGCATTCAAAACCATAAGAAACAGTATCTGAGCTCTCTTAAGTATTTCCCATCTATTCTTTAATGGATTCCAAAGAAAGCTAAAATTTTCAGGAACTGGAAATAACATCATTAAGAGAAATAAAAGTGTGCTCTTACAGTAATACAGTAAACTAGTTTCACCTTATGGTGCATTATATTGTGTGTTTACACAACTCTAAAAAACAAAGAAAGGAGATACCCACTTACATACATGAAACTGAGTCAGTGGGCAGATTACAGCAATGTCATGTTATTTAATCAATGAATACATCACATTGGTTAAAGATTCCTTCAGTCTTTACAAAAATCATTTACCTGTCTTTGTACATCCATTCATCCTCTGAAATTTGTAAGGAAAGAATCAGAAAAAAACTCCCAAACGTTAAAAAGTGGTTGCTTACTTTGCAGTAACTGACTCCTGTGTAGAAAATAAGAATAAGCACCCTGTGAAGTCTAATACAGCTATTTCATTTAGAAATGCTTTAACAAATTGTTTCCTGTAAGTTCATTTATTATTAAAAATGAAGACAGAACATTCGTACATTCACACAGCGTAAGGTCAGGCTGATCAGAGTCATAGGTCACCCGAGAGGTAGTCTGGGATTTGGAAAACCAGTATCCAATTCTTTGCTTTGGTACAAAGCAGAGTCCCATATGTAAAAAGGAATTCTTGAGCCATCCTTACATGCATTAACTCCTGCAATACTTGTTGAGTACTGTATGTATTTTGGAATATATGCACTTGATTTAAGAGATTTCAAGTGATGCAGAATCTACCAAATCAAGGATCAGCTGAACACCACTACAAATGACTTATCTCAGCACTGTATCTTACTTCTGCTTTTTCATTAGATCCATGAAAAAATTGGGAGACTTTTTTTCTTGTGATCATGTCCCCTAACAAAATAGAATGAAAATGTTTCTCACCACTACGTAGAATTTTCAGACATCAGCTCATTTTCACAGCTCTTTTCTAAAACAGCAAAACACAACCTCTCCCTCCACCACCACCACATTTCTGGAAAAGGTGGACCCCAGAACTGGATGCAACATTTTTTCATTTTAGTAGCACTAGATGCTCTTCCTTCAACTGATAATCCCATCTCTGTTACATTCAACTTGCATCTGTTTAAAACTGAAGTTTCTTTATTTTAGTACTGACTCCTCTCAGTATTTACTAGGAGCTGAAGAGGACAAATTATGCCCTACCATATCGACAACCACAGTCATTAAAACCCTGCTTACACATGCAGAGGTATTACCGCGTCCAAGAATCTTTGCACAGATGTAATAATTTTTCTATATAGTTTAAAGAGCCATGGCTTAATTTAAGCCTACATAAAGGAACACTTCCCTATCACAAACTGCAGTATGCATCGCGCTGTCCAGCTGAATCGACCCAAGTAAATAATATATAACAAAGACAACTGAAGAAAGGAGATTCTTAAATTAAACAAAAATTTGTAGCTGTCACTAGACAACGGGTATGCAACAAGGTTTGGAAAGAAGAATATCCCATGAACACACACATCTGTTTAATATTACAAGCTAACTGTCAACATCCTAAGTGAAGTTTTAATTTAGAATTTTTTCCTTCTTGAAGTTGTACCTTCAGTCAATGCCTTGTGAGAGTATCAGCTTTCTATAAGAAACTGTTAAATATAAAGAAATGTTATTGTAGCATGTTTATAAAATCATAGTTCAAGAACTTTTTATTTTTCTAAAGCCTGACCACAACTTAATTATCTGCAGGACATTCCAAGCTCGCAATTGCAAGCTCCAGTTCCCAAGAAATTTTAAACATTATCTACTGTACAGGACATACAGTATTGCAAATCCCACAACATGGCAGTGTTTCCAAAAGCCAGCATTAGAGCCTTTAGACATGGTTTTTATTTTCAAGAAATATTTGTTGCCTTACTAATCACTAAATGGCTTTCATCGCCATTACATGTTAGTCTTTCACATGTCAGTTTGCTATCACCATTTATTTTTAACACAAGTGAACTAGTTATAAAGAAGACAGATATAATGTATAACATCTTCTGTTATACATAAAGTGTCATAAGAGTAAGCAGTAGGTTCCTCTGCAGCTCACACAAAGTTTTGCTTCTTTTGCAGGAAAGAGCAAGAAAAAAACCACCCAAACTAACTGCTAAACTGGAGATAACGGGGGAGATAACTGGAGAAAACCATTAGTTCAGCCAAAAACTCTCAAAGGAAAGCTGGAATTTCTTTAAGAAAGAGAAATCTCAAAAAGCCTGAGAACTCAAAATTGTTTCTATTCTGCAAAAAACATCCAAACCACCTGAAAACAGGCAAGAAAAAAAAAACAATCCATGATGCAATGACATCTGGTCTATACATGTCAATCTGAAAACCAGATAATACAAGATTTCTAGAACAACTCAGAACTCCAAAAGTATGTTTTCCTCCCCAGAATACCAATACTCTGTAGAACACCTTGGTTTCAACACATTGCTGGCCAACTCCCCTTTAAAAAAATTCACCCTTCTCTGAAGACTGAGGAGTCTAGCTAACCTGCACTCCCCAGCAGCTGCTGCCATAGAGCAAGGGTAAGGAGTCCTACCACACTCATGGTGGACTGCTGTACAACCCAGGGCCCTGTTCTTCGCTCTTCTTTTACCTGCCAGGCCTCTGGTGTCTATTTAATTCCAGAAACCCCCACACGTCCTGCAGCAAGATTATTTCTAGTCTTCTAAATGTAGTGATATTTTACTTTCTCCTGGACTAAATATTTGAGGACTTATTTTACTTTCCATTAAAGAAACTAAAAACACTGAACAACCACATAAGAATTCTGATTAGAATATTACTCCATCTGAGACATCTAATAAATTTATGATGCAATCCAAGACCCTTTCAACCACAGACCAACATAATGTTTAAAATAATCCTCACATAACCTCTACCAACATTCACAAGAACACCCTTTCATACTTGCTATCCAACTGAGACATGGAGAGGTGGGAAACACCAGTCTGTTGCATCTTGTATTAAGGAAATTAAATATTCAATTTAGGATAGTGAGATTAGATCCACATTCAAAACCATTTAGAAATCAACCAGACAAAAGAAACATCCAGTAGGAAACATCAAGCAATCGATTAATAGTGGGAAAGCAAAGATTGAAAGGAAGCTGGATTAAATTTAACTGTATCTGGTTTTTGTTTTGTTTGGTTTCCAAATGATGGACAATACCTACAGAAACAGAATAGATAGAAATTTAAGCAGATGTAGTACATCCACTTCTCTATTGCTCTCACCATGCTCCATCAAAAGGGAAGGCAGAGGCAGAATCAAAGGGTAAAAAGGGACAACAAAAACCTCAGGGCTGGTACCTGATCACTACAAAACGTCATTTTGGGGCAGACAGAAAGCTTTGACACACCACCCTGAAGACAGGAAACCAACATTTTCAAGCAAGTACCCATCATTTAAAATTCTAGGCAATTAGATCACACTGTAATGTTTTCAACACTAAAGCACATTTCCTCAGAATTGCTGGAAACAATTCATAGCTCCAATTTTCACCCTTTAATCGCTGTCACTGCTGAAGCTATTGTACCAAGTTTTAGTATTTGCTAGCCTGACACATATTTTCAAGCACAGTGGTCTGAAGTTTCAAAGACAGAGCATACAATTACATAATCTTTCACTGAAAAATTACATCCTTTTGTCTATGGCAAAGCACAGAAAAACTTAATCCACTCATTACCAAAAATCACAAGGAATCAGCTCAGCATTACAGCAATAACTAATCCTGATGACCAAAACCAGTCCAATTAGCAAAAACATGTGTGTTAGTCCCACTTGTTGAAAGCAATGATTTGTAACCTATTTTTGTGAGAAGCTGCAACATCTTTATGCTTTGAAATACCTGTTCTCTGAGATACAGATTACAACTCTTTTAGCTGATCACGTGTGAAGCACAGCATCCTATATTACATCTCCTCATCTTGCTAATACTCAATACACTTCAGATTTTAAAGCAATTGACATGTGAGGGCTCAGAAATTCTACCTGCTATTTGCTGCAGAGAGGACTACTCCTTAGTCCAAGTCTAGATCTAGCAGAAACAACAGAAATAGTACTGCTCAAATGTCCAAGAATACCCCTCTCTACCTAACTTAACAAGCAGGATACACCATGCACACAGAAATTAGAATGGCAGGATGCCAGGAAGAGTCATGGCTAAATTCTACTCTGGGCTACTATCCACCAGACTTGTCCTATTTTCAAAAGAGGAGGAGGAAAATCAGGACCTAAAGAACCAGTTACTAACTCCCAGATAAATTAGTTTTATTTTGGTCTCACTGATAATGCCTGGAAAAGTAAATCCCAACAGTTAAATCGCTAACAAGTCACACTAATATTAAGTCTGCTTATTTTTAAGTTAATTTCTGTCCCAAATAAGAGATTTTAATAAACGTAAATACAGAACCCAAAGCTTCTAGTGATGGTAGTGTGTCAAGTACTCAAAATAACAAGCTGTTCTTGCTCCAAGATCTTTGATACAGAACTCGAAGAAACAGTAAAAAGCATAAATGGATCCATTAAATTCACTAACCTGTAAGTTGCATTCTGGCACATCCATTTCTCTTCCTTTCTTTCCTATTTAGTCATATCCTATCATAACCTCCATACGCTTTCCTGCTGTCATGGGTTTAGCAGTAGCAGTCAGTTTTTCTCCTTCTTAGTAGCTGATGCAGGACTCTCTCCCCGGAACATAGCTGTGATTTTTTTTTAGTTGTCGCTAAGTCATGTTTATTCTGACCAAGGACTTTCTGAGCCTCATGCTCTGCCAGGGAGGAGGGGAGGCCGGGAGGAAGCAGGGACAGGGCACCTGACCCAAACTGACCAAAGAGGTATTCCATACCATAGCACGTCATGCCCAGGATGCAACTGAGAGTTCCCCCGGAAGTGCTAGTTTTCTGGGGGGAGTTGGAGGAGGTATTTGGTCGGCGCTCGGTTGGGTTGGGGTGTCGTGAGTTATCTGTTGGTGGTTGGTGAAATGCTGTATTCTTTTCCCTTGTTATTTCCTTTATCATTATTATTATTGGTGGTAGCAGCAGTGATTTGTGTTATACCTTAGTTACTGGGCTGTTCTTATCTCAACCTGTGGGAGTTGCATTCTTTTGATTCTCCTCCCCATCCCTCTGGAAGGAGGGGAGGGCAAGAAAGGGGGGGTGAGTGAGTGGACGAGCTGAGTGGCTGGGTTTAAACCACAACACCTGCTGTTCATTCTTTTTCTTTACCGATATTTCTACCTCTCATGTTAGACTGTCTCTTCTCTAACCTACATCATTCTATTTTCTTCCAGCTAAGCCTACTCACTTTCTATTGTCTTCTATTGAATTGCTCCAGATTTCAGATGCCACAGGAGCCACCACCCTGTCCCTAGCCCACCTTTCTCCTTCTTCAGATGTCATGCTAATATAACCTGTGCTGGAAACTACAGATGATAAACCTCAGCTTTATTCCAATTCCATGTGTACTACGAATGTCCATAAATTTTATCCTTATTTGTGGCAAGATGACAAATCAAGAACTCTCGGGAGGTGTCTGTTTAATGGACAACCATAGTCAGAAAAGAGTTTGTAGTGACCAGCTACACGATATAACATGTCCTCCATCAACGAAGTCAGGAAAGAACCTCCCACGACCAGGCTGGAGGCGAGGACAAAGACAACGTCCTCAAAATGTGAACTGCAGCCTCAGATACTTTTGGACTCCTCAGCACTACATGAGGTCCAGTTAGTCAAAACAAAACTAACAGACAACCAAGGAAAGCTGTCTCCCAAGCCAACTTTCAATCCTGCTGTTCAGTTACAGTTAGAAAATAATTCCCATGGAGTTAAGAATGTACTTCAAAACAAACAAACAAAGCTGTGAGGGACAAGCACAGACATTTGCACTGACAGTTCCCAAAACGTAACTCTTCCCCCAAGGCCAGTCTATACCCTCACCACTGTTACTGATGTGAGTTTTGCCAAAACCAGAAGCATCACAAGGGGAACATTAGTGAATCAGCCTTTAATCCTGCTGCATTAAACAAGGTCAGCATTGCATTTGTCTCCAAAAATCTTAAAAAACATCTTTCCTCTGCTATTTCCTTTCTGGCTTTTTAAGTATTTCTCCTCCACTAATTCAAATTAGCAAGTCCTTTCCCCTCCATCTCTCAGGCTAAATTTCTTCTCTAACAAGGATGGAGGAAATGAGAAGTAAAACCAAGAAATGTTCATAATAAAAACCTAACATTACACATAATTTGCAGAGGGGAAGAGATAAATCTGAAATCTTAGAAAGCCCTACACTGTAATGACCCACTTGAAAAAGTGTCACTCAGAATTGTATTTTCTGCCTAGAAAATGGGGGATGCATGCAAAAGAGTATAAAACACAGCACCAACAGTGAACTTAGAGGAAAAAAGTGACTTTATAACTGTACATGGGAGAAGTCAGAATTAATCCTAATGACCTCAGCTGTGGGCCCAATTTATTAGAACTTACCTCTCATTAAAAGTTAAGTGAACTGAAATATCACTTGCTGTCCAAAATTTGGCACAGTCATTAATTTCTAATAAAGATTATAATTGGCTATACCATAAGCAGTATATATTTCCTTGCATCCAAATATTCTTTCATGGGACTTATGTAATCATTAAAGTCAAAACGATGGTATAACTAACCTTATTACATCAGGTTAGATTTTTGGTTTTCAGTCCGAGTATAAAACTAAAAACATTAGAGCACACCATTTTAACCATTTTTGGCCATTTCCATCAAAGCATTGGTTAGTGTCAGCTATTCAACCACAACAGAAGTAGCTCACTATATGACCATGCAGTCTTCAATGCACTGCCTGTGTTCTGCCATGGACTTTAACCCCTCCCATTCAGGTCTATTCTAAACCTGACAAATACATGTCCCATCCTACAAAAGTTAATATAGCAAGATGGCCTTTTCATTAATTAGGATATTTCTCTGTTGTTTAAACAGTTTTGATATAATCTGATGCATTCTGGAGACATCAACCTGAACTTGACTCAGAGCCAGCAGCAAAATAATTATTGTCATATTCCAGTAAAACATTTAATACTTGGCATTTTTATTTTCATTTACCTTCACTTTTAAAACAGTAATGATGTTACTCCCTGCGTCAACAGAGTGGTACCTGCCTATCACCAAAGCTACTACATATCCAAAAGCAGGCAGTGGAAAAGCCCATGAACCTCCCAATCTACAAGCAAACTCTTTTTTCTTCCGATACTAAAATTGCATTAAGCAAGAAGAATCCTTTGTTTGAAATCTCAATCAGATCATCTACTACTGGTTTTGATCAGTAAATCCCTAGAAATTTTCCAGTGAGCATGCAGACTTGTCCTTCTCTATTAGTGCCATGTCCTAGCTACAGATTATTTACTGTAACCAGATCCATTGCACATTTTTAATGTCTGAATTTTATTCTTGGTACCTCTTCAAACAATCCTGAATAGTCTGAAAGGGATCAGAAAGTACATATGGTTAAAGACACTTTTAATGGTGCTACATCCATAATTATGTCATGCTATTCAAGGTGGTCCTATATGGTCAATTTAGGGGACCAGCTACTGGTTTGGGCATTTCTCATACTTTTTTAGGCTTTATTAATACAGTGACAAAGATTAAGGCACTGTAAAAACAACATACAAACACCCCAGCATTTTCTTCTCCTACAAGAATGCTCTAAATACCACACTGCACAAAGATGGGCCATGTTTGGGACCAAGGACAAAACATCAGCTCTCCCATCTCTTCCAATAGCAATGCTACTTTGAATTATCCTGTGGGCTTTGTCCAATCTGCTGTACGTACACAGGTATGCATGAAAGGCTGTTTTACTCAGAGGATGTAAAATAAAACCTAAAAGCTAAACATTAAGTCAGGTGGCCTTGAAATTAAAAGGTTTCTCAAAATTTATATTCAATGTCATTTGGTTTGGCTTTCATAAGAACCAGTTTTTGAGACAAGTTTTATGTGGGGATTTTTCCTACTCATTACATATTTGTACAGAGCAGCTGAACATATTTTTGATGTGAATATTTGCCTATCATACCAATTTTTTTTTGTAGAATCAGTTAATCATCCTACAGAATCCATACACAGAAGTTATATGAGTAACAGATGTTGCAGCCTCATGAACCTGGCATCCTTATGCATTCAACAGTTTCAAACACAGACATTTGATCATTCTGAAATTCTCCATTTAAAGACTTAGAAACATTTAACCTTTCAAATTTTCCATTCTCAAGGATATGTTTTCAGATAGGTCTGGTATTGCTTTTGAAGGATTCATGCTCCAACACTTCATTTTTCAGCTTTCTGCAAAACCTTAAAGATGAGAATCTCCCTAGCAAAACACAAAATTTCATTCATGGCTGCAATCAAGCCCACCATGAAATTCTGTTTCGCCATTAATGGATATTTATTTCTATAATAGGCAGTATCAGCCCCAACTCTATTTCTCCAACACATACTGAACAGTCAGCAATGATAAAAAGTTCATTCCTTCAACACACTCAAGTAACTAAGAAAGAAGCATATTTGGCAGGTGATATTCCCAATAGCTCATCCTTGCCTTAAAAAACTAACAGGAAAGTCTTCAATAGTCAGGTTTCCTAAGATTGTCCTAAAACAGAAGTTCAAGTGCCAAACACCTTCCAAAACTGACAACCTTTAAAATATCCAAATCTGCAGGTTTAAGACCATGGTAATGTTGTGAATGAGTGCTACATATACTGGGCCTGTGCTATATCTGAACTGCTCACATTTGTCCCCAAGCACTTACTTCAAGGCTGAAGCAGGAAGATACCCAAAGGAAACTGCGACCCTGTAGAAAGCCCATGCTGGAGCAGGACCCTGTCAGGATCTGTGGCCCCATGAAGATATGTGCTCAAACACACTAATAATGCGATACAAAACCACTGTGGGATGGACTAGGAAGGAGAACTCTGATCCCACAGCTGTGTGGCTGCCCCAGGCCAAGCTGAGCACCCATCCAGTACCACATTCCAGCTGTGCTGCTGTCTGCTTTGGACCAGAGCTGGATGTTGCTCCCACAGCAGAGGACTATGGCTGGGCAGTGAGAAGATGAACGTGAGGCTAGGCTTCAGGATGAACAGAATTCAAGAAAGAAAACCAAAACCAGGAGGCAGCAAATGCAAGGAAACATTGGCGACAGGAAGGGAAGACAGAGAAAACACTAGAGAGGAGGAAGATGTCAGCCTAGTCTGAAGCTATAAATTATTTGGAATACAGACACTGAAACTAAGAAGGAAGAATTGAATGCCCCATCCTGGGCACTGTTCAAGGCCAGGCTGGCCAGGGCTTTGAGCAACCTGGTCTAGTGGAAGGTGCCCCTGCCTAGGGTGGTGGGCTGGAACTAGGTGAGCTTTAAGGTCTCTAAGGCCCCTAAGCAATCACTGAGCTATTGAATATTGAACATCAAACATCAAGTGTTATAATTTATACTGTTTTTTTAGTACTCTCTCAGAACTAGAAAATGTGCAATGAGAACAGAAATGCGGCATTAATATCTATGCTTGAAAACTAGATTATTCATAACTTAGAAAATGACAGAACAAGCTTACTTGTGTGTTCTTTGTTTAGTCCTAAACTTGTATTTGCACTCTGTAAGCCTGTCTCCTCAAAAAGTCCTTTTCTCTGAGTTTTATAAAATACAGTCCAGTACCTTATTAAACGTGTTTATTAAACCCTGCTTTGGTACCAGACTTTTGGTATGGACCAAAATAACCTGCAACAAATTTGGTTTATCGAATGACTTGACTGAGGACTGTTAACCGTGCTGGTCAGCCTCCAGTTCCGTAATTCCTTAACTTCTCAGTGCTTGCCTTTTCAAATTTTAAAATGTTCTAGTTGCCTTTGTATCTTTGTAATGTAATTTGTACATTTTGTAATTCGTACAGAACTGGCACTTCAGAGCCGTACGGTGTGACAAACCGAAAGCAAAACTGAAGACAGAATATACGATGCAACATTAGCTCACGTTCCCTACAGGAGCGTTCTCTTACGTGGCAACTGGCATGAGGAAATACTCGTATCAATGCACGCACGGCCGCGGCCCACATCAAGCGCGACAGCCCGCCCGGAAGGAGCCGCGGCCGGCAGAGCCCCCCGGGACGGTCCCGCCGGGAGAAGGCGGGCGGCAGGCGGGCTCTGAGCCTTCCCCTGCCAGACCCGGCTCTCACGCTGCACTCCCACCCTCCCGACCAACAACAGTGTGAGAAAGAGCCGCCCCGGGGCACTCTGCGGGCCACTCTGGGGCCCGCTCGCTCGCCCCGATCCTCGGGGAGGGCCGGACGTGGTTGCCCGCTCCGAGGCGGGATGAAGGGGGCGGGCTGCCCGAGGCAGGCCAGGCTGCCGCTCGCCCGCCCCGCGGGGCCCGGTCGCCCGCCGCCGCACTCACCACTTCCCGGGCGCGGCCGGTAAAGTCGCTCTTGGAGCGGGCGGCGCTCCGCTTGAGCAGCTCGTCCCTGGCGCTGTCACCTGCCGCCACCCCCAGCGCCTTGTTGCGGGTCTTCACAGTCTTTACGCTGGCCTTGAAGAGCAGGGTGATGTCCACCGCCATGGCGGCCCGCCCCTCAACCCGCGCCGGTGCCGCTGCGCACCGTTCCCCGCGCAACGTAGCTCCGCGCGGCCGCGTTCCGGGCCAGGCCAGTCCCGTCCTAAGGCTCCTGGCCCCGCTCGCTGCTACGGGGCCATGGTGCTCCGCATCCTCTCGGAGGCCGCCTGGGCTACAGCGGAGTGTGCCGTACCGGGCACGGAGGGCTGGGAGCGAGCGCACTTGGGTTAGGAAGAAGCGTGCGCCTCCCGCCCGCACAGCCCAGCGGGACGGCTGGAGCGGGGCTATCTGCGGCCGGCTCTGGTCTAACAGCCACCCTGCGGAATGAAACCTGCGCTCCACAGAACTTTGGCGTCCGGACCACGCCGCGGTGGCGCCGGGCAGGTGGCACCAGGTGGTGCTGTTAGACGCAATCTGCCAAGATCTTAGCTTGGCAACTGAAAGTTATGGCAATACGGGTTAATTAGGGCTGATCAGTGCATGTCAGCAGTGTGCACTGGGGTCTGGGGTGGCCGCTGGTGTGAGATTCCCGCAGAAAATGGCCGCAGGTGTGTGTGCCCTGGTTGTGTACCTGTGAGCTGTACAGGTGGAAGACCTACACCCAGAACGTGTAGCAATGGTCTCTACCGGGAATCTGGCCAAGGCGGTCCTTGATCTGCTGCTGGGACATTATCACGCTGGTACCTGGAAGGTGTATCGCACAGTTACAGTGCAGATCTGTTTGAGATCTAACTGATCCTGAAGAAAGCTTTGTGAAACAGCCTTTGTGATGAGGCAAATTTGTTACCACGTTCTGTGCAGTGGACCGACTGTGAGACATTGAGTGTCAAAGAGAGGAAAATACGTGATCAAATAACTAGTAGTGATCTTATGTTTTTTTATATTGATAGATACCATATAATGCTCTGGGGCTCTGCAGATACCGTGTAGTTTTTAACTGTGCTCTCACTGACCAGAAGCACGTTCCCTGGGACAGTCTCCAAAGAACACGGTTTCAAACTCCTACCTCTCCCTGGTGGACTGGAACTTAACCACAGCTATTTTTCCTATTTACTCCAGAGTATCAGGCTTTCTTCCTATGCTGATTACTATTCTACTTTCAGTTCAATTCTCATCAGTTCAGCCTTAACTATAGATTATCTGTTTCCACATAGTTATATTGTAATAGTATTCATTCATACTTTGTTATTGTAGCTCTATTTTAAATGGAGTTTTTGTTATGGCACAGATGTGTATTTCTGATTAAAGGAATAGGCTGTTTCAAGTCCCTGTCCTCGGTGCTGGATTTACCACGAAAATATATTTAAGGTGTTAAAAAGTGGGCAACAAAGGAGATTAAATTTTTAATTCCAGGAATGACAGCCATAGCTTATTGAACTTTGAGCCTTTGCTCTTTCAAGATTAAGAAATTCAGTATAAACATGTTTTAGCAAAGGACAGAAAGCCAACTGGGCTGCATCAAGAGGAGCATGACCAGCAGGTCAAAGGAGGTGATCCTGCCCCTCTACTCTGGTCTCGGGAGACCTCATCTGGAGCATTGTGTGTGGTTCTGGTGTCCTCAACATAAAAAGGACATGGAGCTGTTGGAACAAGTCCAGAGGAGGGCCATGAGGATGATCAGGGGACTGGAGCATCTCCCATATGAAGACAGGCTGAGAAAGTTGGGGCTGTTCAGCCTGGAGAAGAGAAGGCTGCATGGAGACCTCATAGCAACCTTCCAGTATCTGAAGGGGGCCTGTAGGGCTGTTGGGGAGGGACTCTTCATTAGGGACTGTAGTGACAGGACAAGGGGTACTCAAACTTANGAAGAGAAGGCTGCATGGAGACCTCATAGCAACCTTCCAGTATCTGAAGGGGGCCTGTAGGGCTGTTGGGGAGGGACTCTTCATTAGGGACTGTAGTGACAGGACAAGGGGTAATGGGTTCAAACTTAAACAGGGGAGGTGTAGATTGGATATAAGGAAGAAATTCTTTCCTGTTAGGGTGGTGAGGTGCTGGAATGGGTTGCCCAAGGAAGTTGTGAATGCTCCATCCCTGGCAGTGTTCAAGGCCAGGTTAGACAAAGCCTTGGGTGGCATGGTTTAGTGTGGGGTGTCCCTGCTTATGGCAGTGGGATTGGAACTGGATGATCTTAAAGTCCTTTCCAACCCTAAGTGTTCTATGATTCTATGACATATTTAATAAAGCCATGTGGAATTTACACATAGTATATCAAGTACTATCAGGTATGTTTTCTAATATTGATTGTCTTCCTTTTCTTTGAATTACCAAAACCAGAGTAAGCACGCTTAATAAAATTCCAGGAGTATCTTGATCACTCTTGAGTGGTGCAGTTGATACTCTGAAGGAAGGGATGCTATCCACAGGGACCTTGACACACTTGGGAGGTGAACTTGGGAGGTTCAACAAGGGCAAGTGCAAGTTCTTATACCTGGGTCAGGGCAATCCCAAGCTCAACAAAGACCTTAAACCAAAATTCTTTGGGAACAAGTTTGTGTCTTTAGTTCTACTTTAACTTATTTATTTTTACTTATACTGGTCACATGCTTTGTGTATGTGACCAGTAGTTACTGAAAAACACTCCAAAACTGTAATAGTAATATTGTACAACTAATTTTGAACCTCAACAGTCTTAAAATTACCATTCAGGTACAAGAAAATAAACAGAGACACAGTTTAAAAGAAGCACATTATTAAAATCCCATATAGCTGATCTCGTCTGTCAGAAATGGACTGAAGAGTTAATCTGGCAAAGGAAAAAGTTAAGCATCCTTTTTAATGTGAAAGGTTGCTCAAATAGTCTAACTCATTATGTACATAATACCCAGGGCCTCTACTGTAGAGATAAATAGATACCTTTGAAGATTACAAATGCTTTAAAATCAGTTGGTAAGAATTGGTGCCTGGAGCTTTTATTTGAACTTGATCCTAGCTTCCTGTATACAGTAACTGCATCTACTCAGTACTTATTTGCACTTCCACAGCCACCTTGTTTTGAAAGTTTAATGCTTACTTTGGAGCAGATAAGTTTCTATAATACATGCTGCAGCTTCCTGTAATTGCTAAAAAGACTACCTTGAAATTTAAGATTTTAAGGTCGGAATAAAATTCCAAAACACACACAAAGGCCTACAGTCCCACCACAAGCAATGCAGGTAAATCTGTAGGAACATATGCACTGTGCACTCAGTTGTGCCTAAGCAGGAGCATGCCTGGAAGAGGAGGAATTAGGAATTACAAACTGCAGTTTTGTGCACTGTGTGAGGACAGCACGGTTGGTGATCATCAGGTCTTGGTCTACTTGCTTAACCTGGTCAGACCTGCAAGGGAAAGGGAGTCAATGTTTCCCTGTCATTATCAATCAATGGGACCATTAAACAGGGGCCCATTGGTTCATCTCCACTCAGAGACAGGTAACTCCTCAAATTGTAATTGCCTGTTGTGTGAGAGGTAAACAGAAAGGATAAAGCTCCTGAACATCTTCCCTTCTGGTGCACTCCAGGTACAAAGGTCCTAATCTGGCACAGACAATAGAAAACTACATGTGGTCAATTTTATATATTTCGGGTTTTTTTTTCTGGCATAAACCCTGTAGCTTTCTTTATGCAATGGCAGTGTTGCAAACTGAAGAAAATATCAAAAAGAAAGCAATTTGCTTACAGCACATCTGTAATCAACATAGATCAAAAGGGAAGAAGCTGTATTAGATGACTGTTTAAACTTTCAAGCCAATAGCATGTATGCTTATTGGCTGAAAATGAAAGCAAACACAAGTTTGTGGATGCATAAATGAATTCTCCTTTGGTGTTCAAAAGTAGGATTAGAAGACAGTACACACTGTACAAAGGAAGCAGTGTCACTGTGTACAGTGAAACACAGTTTTGTGGAAAGAATGTCTATGAACTGCATAGCTACAACCAGCTTGTACTGTCTGAGGCAACAAATATTCACTGCTAGAAACCAGTTTAATTTGCAGTAACATCATGGCTCTGTTATTCCCCTTAAAACTAGACCATCAAACCATAATTTACAACTAAAATAATTTAAATAATAGATGTAAAATATATTATAGATATAAAAAATTCATGTGAAATATATTTTTATCTAAAAATAGATCTATATATACAATGTCTAACAATAGAAATTCAGGGAAAAAAGTGATAACTTGATTTTCCAGTTGTTCAAAAAGCATATTTAATTCTTAGAGATGTTATGTATAAAACCATTCTTTAGTTGTAATGTATATCCTAACATGATATATGCAATCTAATTTACATCATCAAAGAAGTGCGTGTTCAGTGCAATTCATCTTGATCTATAAGAATGTTAGAGATCTGGTGGGCAAGCATACTTCTCAGAAGTGCTGATTAATTTCCATAAATGGAAACACTCATGACCACCATATATCAAAGAGATGCCCAATGCCCTGTGCTGGGGTGCCCCTGGCTGCACAGCTCCCCTCAAGCTGGGGCAGTAGGACAGGCTGTACTGTCAGGTCCTGCTCTGCTGGCTGTGGTATTGCAACCAGCTCCCTAACCCTGAGCGAGCAGCCCTGGGATTGTGCACCTAAATACCATCATTTTGACTGTCATAATTAGAACAAATAAGGCCAGGAGACAAAGACTTATAAATTAGGAAGCATTCAACACAAAGGAATCTCAATGCAGAGTTCTTGCAAGTATAATTTAATATAGGTAGTTAAAATCCCTAACTATGTATGCCAGCCTATAGGGCCTTAGAAATGAGATAAAAATAGGCAGAGACTGGACAGGCCTGGATTTTGCACATGTCTGCCCACGATGTTGGATGCAAGAGGATTTGGCTTGAAAATACATATGAAATAAATACCATGTATGTGGGATGCTTGCATTGTCCCACAGGCTCTGAGTTACTAGCAGTGAGCAAAGCTAAGAGTATATGTACAAGAGATCCTTTAGACGTTCGCCAAGTAAAATAATCTTGACATGCCCACTGTGGAAATAGTAGGAGAGAGTTTGAAAAGAAACTCTTTTCAGGAACCATACTACTACGAAGGCTGAAAAGCAGCGCAGACACAGCAGTTCCCCCTAGCATAGTCCAAATCCCATTTATTTCTCAAAGTTCATGGGTTTAGGAGTGAAACCAATGTAGCCACTCTCTAAAATTCCAAGCCCTGAATAAAAATGGAGAAGAAAAAACCTCTTAGAAAATCCTAAGATGAACTTCAGTCATGGAGCACAGCACAGAGCACACTAATGTCTTGTATTAAAGAGGAACTGTATTTAAATATAATCTCTCACTGATTCCATGTTAACAACTTGAAGAAGTGATGGTGAGGTGGCCCTTACAAAAGAACAGGTAGAACAAAAATACAAAAAGGGTAGGAAAATTAAAATATACAAAGAACCTGTTTAGATAATTATTTTAAAGGAGAAGAGGAGAGGAAAAGCAAAGAGCTCCTCTTAAACTATTTACAGACAGTGGTATAAAAAAGGGAATTGTGAAACATGGACCATTTTTGTTCAATTTTCCCATAAGAAACTCAAATCCTGGTGTGTACATAACAAACCATGATGGTTGAACAGGCATTGAATTTATGTTATTATGAGTGGTTTAACAGCATAAGATGAAAAGTCAAACTGGGATTTCCATTCTGGTTTATTTGATGTTAACTGCAATGACCAACTGATATGTCAGGGAAACAATATCTTTCTTAATGCCTGAGTGCTCCCCACATTTATAGGGTCAGAAATAACAATAAGCCAAATCAAAGACATTTCCATTGTTGGGATTTGAATCAGACCCAGAGTACGTCACTAGAGATCCTACAAAGTGTTTGCCAAACCCACAAAGGACTGGAGTAATTCCATAGCTCCATGCTGACATTTCTGAGGTTAGGAAACGGCTCACTATCTGCTGAATATCATGCAGATTAGCAGTAGAGTGGTTTTTCATAGTGGCTTTCACAATAAACAAAGCACCAGTAAGACACCAAATTAATTGACATTGGAATACTCAAAATTAAGTTATCTTTAGTCCTATTGCTTATGACTTTAACCTCATGTATGTTCTCACAATATTTGCCTATTTTTATTACAGCTAAGCTCCCTGAGCATTTCATGGGCCAGTTGCTCAAAGCACTAGTGTGGGTACAAGGGAAGCAATGGGAACAAACAGGTTGGGGAAGAAAGGGTAGAAAGGGACTACAACAGCCTCAGCTTATACTGATTTATTCTGTCGGTGGACAGGCCCAAAAAACAAGCTAGCAGAAATAAACCAGGCAGACTAGCCTTACAGAGAATGATTTTATAGTCACTTGTATCTGCTCAATTTAGTAATCCCACCAAGCTAGGGGAAAATGCATAGAAAATATAGTGTCTGACTCTGCTCTTGCTTATGCCGGTAGAAGCAGGAGTTAAACTTCATGTAAATAGGTATTAGACCACTTATGGCATGTTTACAGCTGCATAGCAGCACTGCATAGAGGTCCCTGAGCTGGCTCCAAGCAGGCTAGCATCTCCACAGCTAGTGGATTCAGTGCCTTGAATGCTTTGTGCCAGAGTGTAATCATATCCCCTTAGCCTTTCAGCTTAGACTTGTACAAAGGCATTATTATTGCTAAACAGAATGTACCTTAACTGCTAGGGTCTTACAGCCAACTTGCTCTTTTCATGTTGATGACTGAGAGTCACTGTCTGGGCTTTCCTGGTCCTCTGTCTTTTCCAACGGGTGAACCTCCAGTTTAGAGCAGAAATGCTTCTTGTTAGTCCCTAGAGGGAAAAGAGGGAAAGAATTGATACACCTTAACTCTACATAATCTCAAAGTGGATACACAGTCTCAACTCATTCTCTAGCCACCTCCACAGCCAGTAGTCCTTTTGGCAAAGTCTGCCATTCATTCTAAGGGACATCTGTGATGGGTGAAATGTATCTTCTACTTATAGGGCATATTTTACAATTTAACTTAGACTTTCAGTTTAGAAAGCTGTTAGGTTAGTTTTGAGGCGGATGATTTTAGGTTAGATGGATGCAATCTTTCTTATCGTGGTACTTCCTGTGGTAAAAAATGGAATATACAAAAATGAAATGATTCAGTACTTCCTTGAGAACACTGGAGGGAGCTCACAGAAAGAGACAGGAAAAAAGAGAAAAGGTGGCAGGAAAGAGAAGTTGTTGCAGTTATGCGAAAATTAACATGAATATTTACACTTACGGATTGCATTTCATTTCAACTCACGTACAAATGTAGGAAAAAGAAGGGTTTTTTGCTTATGTTAAATGCCACTAATTTTTCTTTGTGTTTGTATCCTGGCATCATTTTAGCCTTCTATTTTGAACACATATGCTTAGTAAACATACATAACAGGCCTTTTCCTTTTCATTTAAATTGATGTTTATTTGAGTTCTCTTATTTCTGTTCACTTGGCTTCATGCTCTGCAGTCTGATATTTAATCTAAAACAAGGGAGAGGGACTTTGGCAAACTGTAGTTATACGTCCCCTAGGAAAATACCATCATCTTCAGTGAATACAATATAATGAGGAGGTGTCCTATTACATAATTGAGGAGGCATTGTCTTTTATATGCATTCTGGTTCACTTTTCACACTAAATTAATCTTAATAAGCATCTGCTTTGAGTAAAGAGAGTTTTGTGATATTCCAACCATGACCTCTCTGGAAGTCCAAATGATTTCACTTTATATTTCAGACTGGAGTATTCTTTTGAAACATTTCCCTTTACTATATGATAATCAGTGTGTTAACATGAACTGATTAATCCCATCAGTCTAACACTGAGCCCTTTCCCCAGTAAATTCATGGCTGCAAAATCACTGCCTGCTTAAATGAATTCAGGGCAATCCTACAGATTAAGTTATACAGGAGGTCAAACTTGATGATCACAGAGGTCCCCTCTGGCATATAATCTATGAATCCATTACTCAAAGTGGAAAAAATACAAAGAACTATACAATAGCAGTAACTGAAGAAATAAAACTAGCTGCTTTTGAGACAGAGCTTGGTATATTTATAGAGAAGATTATATGACCTGGTTGCCTGCAACAGCTGGAGCATTGACATGGTGGCCCTGCAGTCACTTCCAGATCTATTTTACTGAGTTTCAATTGCTGATCAGCTTGTTCTCGTTTTTCATATTTATTTTAAAAAAGTTTTTGATACAGTTACTGGGATAACAAATTAAAGATAGATTTTAGCTTTTTAAATAAAGGCTCTCTTTCATTTCAGATGACAGACTGAATTGAGGCCTATGAATAATGCTTGTGTTGACCTGCCAGGATATGTCTTAGCAGTGATGAATTTTCAAATACCCAGGCTGAGCTTATTCATTTTGAAGTCAATGGGAGGAAAGGCAATACAGCCCTGTGCTGGATCAGGCTGCATTTTAATGTAACGGCAATCATATACTGTGTTTTCTTTTTAAAAAATAGGAAAGTACTTGGCAAAAGGCACATTTGATTCTCTGAGTCTGACTTTTGACAGTTTATCTGCTTGAAATTAGACTGCTTTACAGCATATGTTGAAGTAAATGTTTGAAATTTGCTGAAGAGTTCCACTATTACTGTTCTCTCCTGCCCTAGTAGTTTGTAAGACTTGACAGAGTTGTAGGTCAGGGAAGAGCTGGACTAGATGAATACAGGAAATGGAGACATTTCCAAGAAAAGCAGGGAGTGGGTTTGGTAATTTTTTTTTCAGTAACACACTAAGGATTTGGTCCAGCTAAAACCATTGGTAAAATTTACACTGGCTCAGGGGGAATAAATGCAGGCCTACCCTTTTTAACAGCAAACTTACTCTGGAGATATGTCTCAGATGAGACAAAAGGAGATTCCCATTTCTGTTTGTTGGTGCCACTTTCATGCACTTTTTAATAAGATTGGGGAAAGGATTATGCACCATCATGTCTTGGCCTGATTTCATCTCCAGTAGCTATTTTTAACCACCTGAATTTCTTCCTGTGGCTTCCATTATTTATAGTATTGCTAGGCTTTACTACTCCTGCTCTGTTTTCCTCAAGATGTACTTGCCTTCCACTGGCAGGTGACTAGCTCCTGGTACATTTTGCTGCCTCATGGAAAGATTTATGGAATTTTGTAGGTATTGTGAAACATTTAGAGCTATTTGTCAGAAAAAGAGTTTGGAAATGCTGGTTTAAACTTTTAATCACTGTAAATCTCAATAGGTAAGCCAAAAGCCTAAAGCAGAAGCATACTTAGTATTCTTTTGTAAGCTTTCCAGTCTTTCTTTCTGCTCTTCTCTCACTGTGACATACAATATTTTTTAATTAAAGGTTCATATTTATTGTATTGCTTGCATTTTTTCATCTGCTTATTGGCAAAGCACCAGCAGATTGCTTACATAGTCCAAGAAGGAAATGCGTACAGACTCAGGGTGCAGTTACATCATCTCTTAAGGTAATATAAGTTCAGGCTGGTGCTGAAAGACCTGTTCTGCCTGTTGCTGGCCCTGGCAGCCTGTGCCCATTGCTGTCATTACCACTTGTGTGGCTGCCCAGTCAACCACATCACTTTGCATTTTCTGTAGACTTATATTTTCATCAGATTGGCTTGCTCAAGACCATGAATGCCAGCATATTTAATGCAGTGAGAATGTATAACCATAGGCAACTGGAGCTTAGGATTCCCTTTTTCAGCAATGACCCTACATAAGAGTGACACAAACTGATGGATAAACAACTGTGATTTTAGTGGTCACTAGTGATTATGGCTGCCTCTATTTTTGGGTATCTAATTTAAGATAGCTTTAGAATGTGTGAAATTTAAATGTTTTGATAACCAGATCCCTTTAATATGCTCAAATAGAGTTCATCCAAAAAATTTGAACCATTTCTGAAAATCATAGCTATAATTCTCATAGCTATATATCTAGGAAAACCTTTCAGACATGGAGTATTTGGTTGTCAGCTTTATAGAGTTGAGCACCAAAACGCCCTTCTTTATGATTTTGAGATGCAACAATACAAATAGGAGATATCAAAATAACAGTAAATCAATATGCTAAGGTCATTATCAACTGAGTGGATTTAAAAGATACATTAAAAGTCTTCTTTGGTTTGTTTGAAAAAGAAAATATTCATAAATTCGTTGCAGTGTATTATGTCACATGTATTTTAACATCTCTACCTGCAATCCAAATTCTGAATCAAGATTACTTGAGTGAATATCAGTTAACAGGCATCACCAAAACCATTTATTCAATTCATTGTCCTCTTTCATTTCCAACCCACAGCTGCCTGTAACATACATGCTTAAACCTGCAGCCATAATTCATATGTCAACACATTTCCATTAACTAACGACAAATTATCAACTTCAGTTCCATAGATCTGACCACAGGTAAGTTTTCCCTTTGTTCAACACACTTTAGGGTTCAGATGGAGGTTTTGAATGTGGTTATGAGTGATAAGATATGTAATGATAGCAGTATTTTGTGCCTGAAAGGGCACTTTTAGACTTGCATGCTGGTAAATACATTTTTGTTTAACTATATTAGCATTAACCTATCATGTGCTTACAGTCCATTGTATATGCATATCGGGTTATTCAGTGATTTTAAAAAAATGTTTAGTAACTTTATTACTATAAAATTAACTTGAATCATATGAGATATAAATGTGTAAGTTAAGAAGATTTAAAAGGAATATTATCTGTAGGAGACATGTAACTGTGGGTTAGAATTTGCCTTGGAGAAGAGTATTACATTAGTATGGGAGCAGTGGCCTTTCACGACTGATTCCCCAGGTAAGAAGGAAGATGAAGTGCCACCACAGCTCAAAACCACTTCCCAAAGCTATGCAATAGCATTGTTAGATAAGTCTACCACTAAGATTGAGCACACAGTGCTAGTAGACAGTTGTTCGTATTTTCAGATTTGTGAAATCATGGACCTTAGCTATCTGTGTGATCACTGGCAGCCCGTGACCACTGGTGAACACGTGTTTCTGGAGCCCACTTATGAATTCTAGAAAGGATTTTTTCCGTCTTATTTTTTTTTTTTACCAGATGGACTAAACCAACTCCTTATTGTGAATTCAGTTTCTGATGTGTTAGGTTGGACTATTTACTGATACTCATAGCAGAGAATTTGAAGACATACGTTTCTATATGAACATGCAGAAAATATTACTAGGCATCACTCATTATAGAAACTGCAGTACGATCAGACAGCTCTGAAACTTTTCTACTGGCACTTCTGTTATATTAATACAGAAACTACAAATAGGCTCTCTTTTTTGTCATTCATATCCTAAGGATTGCACTTTCTTACTGACTTGAAGATACAAAGAAGCAAGGCAGATGTAGAGATGGTAAAAATATGTAAATGTGATTTGATTTATCTGGAAGGCATCATTTCATAGTTTTTTTAAGGGCAGCAAAACTCTTGCTTTTCATTTCAAGATGTTATTTTGCATTTATGACAATTTCTGTTCCTCATTTAGTTTATCATGATAATTCCTTATTATGTTTTACAATCAAAATAGTTGATTACAAAATGTTAAAACCTCTGTCAGCTTCTTATTAAAACAGTATCAAATCCTGAAACCACTTGTTCAGCTTTTTCACTACCTTTCTTTCCCTGACTCACAGTGAATCACTGAAAAGTAGTGCTAAGAAAGTGAATACAGATTTCAGCGTTTGTCCCTGAAAGAGCTTTAAATTGTTATGTGCAAATTGCTAAACATGTTAACATTTATACACATTCATGTATTTATACTTTAAAATCAAACTGGTGCAATGTTACATGTTCTCAGTCTTCATGTGAGATGATTTTGAATCCATGTCCACAGCCTTGTCAAACTGTAGCTAAATTGGTAAAGGATTGTTAAATCAAAACAACCCTTTTATATTGAGACAGTCATATTAGCACAAACATGGTCAGTCTATTTGTTCACACTTGACTGGATTTATGACAGCTTAACTATTTTGGAAAGCAAATGTCTTTATGATAATATAAGTGGATCCAGACTCAGGGATTATAACAATTTAATTTGTCTTTTTGTTTGTTTGTTGCTGGGTTCTGGTGTTTTGTTGGGTTTTGTTTGGTTTTTTTTTTTTTTCAAATTATTGATTTGGTCAAATTGTTGGGTGCAAAAATTGAATGCAGATCAGGCCTCAGATCATGCTCTTATTAGCAAACCAAACACTGGTGTTGTTTTTGTTGCTGACGTTGTTTGTTTTCATTGCTGTCTGAATGAGCCTTTTATGGTCTCTGCCTTTGCCTGGCTGACTGCACCCGATTGTATTTAATTACATTTACTCAGTAGTTTTAGCTGGGATCCCCGGCCATTACCTATCAAGTCCAATCGCTATTATTTAAATCCAATGACTCAGAATCAGAGGACTTATCTTTTACACAGTTATTGCCTAAACATCCAGCATAAACATGCAGAGATCTGGAGGACTTGTTCTGACTGTGCTGATTAAAGGCAAAGAGCAAGATGGATGGAGTCAGTTGTGATCAGCAGGCTACAGCGTCCTGCTGTGCTCCAGTCTCTGCCATTGTGCTGGGCTCTGGGTACCAGACTCGCCATAGTCCTCTCAGGTCTAAAAGGAAAGCTGGCTTTGTTTGCCTGTAAGCATCTGCAAACTGTTCTGACACATGATCTACCCTCTCAGCAAGGCCACTCATTAGGCTGATTATCACTTCAAAGTTTGTATTATCATCCATCTCTAAAGGCAATTAGGAATGGGTGGCTTTGAGTATCAGACACTGGGTGACACTAAGTGACTCATCTTTATTGATTCTTTTGTGAGCAGAGACAGTGATTGAGATGATAGGATTGCAGCCTACCTGCCCCTTTGACTGGTAAATACTGAAGAAAAACGGTGTGTAATTAACTGACAGTTAATATAGGTTCTGTTTAGTGTTCAGAAAGCACAATAGTGGAAGCTGCCCAAAAGGAACAAAGTAATGAAACTCCTTTGACAAGTTAAACTCTAAAGCCAACTGTGTAATTATCTGACAGTTAAAGGGGGGAGGGGAGGACTTGGTTTAGTATTTATGAGACCAAAGGAATTCCTGCGCCTGAACAATGGGGACAGTTACTGACAATAATCATAACAGCTACACGAAATATTTGTTTGTGCAAGCCTGGTTTTCAAGTGAATAATGATCGGTTTCAGGGTCAGAGGAAGCCCTGTGGTTCAGCTCTGTGGTGCTGGTGCCACAGCTTCCCCTGGCCTGTCCAGCCGCTGCACCTCTGCTCTGCTCTGCTGTGATGTGCTCTGCTCTGCACTACACTGCTTTGCTGTGATGTTCATTGCTCGGCACTGCTCTGCAGTGCTGGGGCTGCGAGCCCAGAAATTAAATTAACTGTGTGAGCTGCTTGCATCAAAGGCCAACAGCCTGGTCTGTACCCAGAAATGTAATGGCAAAACTTGGTCCTTCCTAGCTGCTATTCACATGTAATGTTCTCCTGCTAACAAACTCTTCCCTTTTCCAGCACGGTAATAAATATACCTTTTTATTTAGTGATACAAGCCTTCGGCCAGAACAAGTCGATCAACACTAAGGTATTTCAGAAGCACACTTACTGGTCCTCCACTGCAACCTGATAAGCTATTCTCTACATACACACTCTCCCACGATGCAATATTCCCTGTAGGAATAGCCAGCCTGGCCGCATTCTGAATTCTTCTGCATGAAAGTCACAGTAAAAAAAGGAAGAAAAAGTCAAATACATATTCCAGTGTGAGCTGTACTGTTTTAGAAAAGGATATACTTATAAGGTGCTAAGGAGAGAGCTACTGACTTTTAAAGTTCACAAGGAAGGAGTCTTATTACTGAAATGAGCCTTCTGGTAGGTACTGAAGTCTAAGAAGATGATCAGAGTGTGCTGTTGGAAATGTCAGGCTACTAACTACCATGGGGTGTCAGAGGAGGTCCTGTCAGAGTCTTTAGGGTGACATTTTGTGGACTGAGGCTGTTTAATATTACTTGTGATTTCATCACCCTGGGTGTGTGGGGGTTTCTTTTTTAATTTCATATAAATTGTCAATGAGGAAGTAATGCCTTAAGCTTCCTTGTGAACTGAGCATCTCAGAGTGCAATGGCAAACTAAGAGAATGTCCCCATGAGATGGACAGAGAGAGAAGCCTGTCAGCCCTGCAAATTTTAAATAGTACATGCATATTCAGTGTATAAATATAGACTAGGTGGCTTCTTGAGAGGACACTGCTATATGTTTTCTTGTCCCCTTCTCTTCTGTTGATTTCCAATTGACATCTTCCATACAACAGAGAAAATCTTTGGGGACACACAGACATGATGGCTGGGACTTCTCATTTTGGGTGGTCGCTGATGTAAGTAACTTCCCTACTGCTAGCATTAGCCACATCTTGCTGGACACGCTCACAAGAGGGATCTGTGAAGTTTGTGGTGTTCAGCAAAGGCTAAAACAAGGGAAAAATTAGGAATAAGGAGCTGTGAGGCTAGGTATGGGAGAGAAGGTAACTTGATGGAGGAGGGGACTCAGTTAAATCTTCAAGCAATATCAGTATCTTGGAGCAGTGAGAGACTGCTAAGGCTGTGTGCATAGACATCTGAGGCAGGTACAGGTTATCTACTTTCAGTCATTGTGGTAAATAATGAAGTGAATACGGTAAGGCTGGAAGATGTTTAGATGTGTCAGCAGAGGACTAACCAAACATAAGGAAAATATTGCCGCTGTACATGGTCTTCCTGAAACTGCTGCAGAAGCAGAATATTGTACCAAGTTTGGATGCACATTCTCCCAAATGAAAACACTGACAAGGTAGAAGTTGCATGGAAAAGAGTTATAAAGATCTATGTGAAAGACTAAAAATCCTAATCTACTTGATTTATCTAAAAGAAGCTGAAATCCAAACAAGATGTCCACTACTAATTTGTAAGGAGCATTCTACTTTCCCTGTCTCTCACTTTTACCTTCTTTCCAATTTAATCTGATCCAAACAAATTGTACATGAGCAGTCATTTTCATTTAGGACTTGTTCACTGAGATACTTAGCAAACAATCAACTGACGAACAAGATAAGGACAGCAAAAGAAAGATAAGCTTTTGTTTAGATAGTGGAATCACAGATAAAGCCCTAAGCAGGCCTGCACAAACTCAAGAACCACTGATAATAATCTTTAAAGCTATGGCACTGTGGTTGCTTCCATTGTATTTACTTGCCATACATACTAATAAAGCCTAATGTACAACTCATTTTCAATGTGCATAATCCAACCTTTTCTTCTTTTGGTTGAAATTGAGAGAAGTAATCTGAAAAATGTATTATTTGTCTTTGAAACTTTAGGGGTTTATTCTGGAAATGGCAAAGCAGAAAAAAAATTATTTACCCAACTGACAGGAAAGAGGAAACAGAAAAATTACAGTGTGGGAGTCACTCTTCTCACTAGGACTTGATTTTATTAGTGGTGTTGGAGAGCTGATACTGTAACTATAAATGTAGTACCAGTTCTATAGATAAAAACACCACCACAAGGCACATGCTGTGCTTCCAAGGCAAATATTTCAAAGCACTTTATAAACATTAGCAGAATAAGCCTCACAGCTTCCCTGCAGTGTAAGTAGGGGAGATTAAACCCTCCTCATGGATGGGCAAACTGAGTTACAAAGCAACCAGGTGACTGGCCTGAGGTGAAGCAGCAGGTCCAGGAGCGTGGGGAATCAAAACCTGATGTCCTCACACACTCTCTGCTCCCTAACCATAGGACCTGTGCTTCTATAACGGTTGATGTAAAATAATAGTCTCTAGATGAAACCCATATGAAATTGCAGTCTCTGAAGGTATTTATTTGGCACCCTTCACAAGCACTGCAGCCACACCATTCTTTTTGAAAAGCACACACCCATTTAAAATGCACTGAAGACTTTAGCAATTCATTTATTCTGTGAGAAAATATGTGTGTACAATTACAATACAACTAAATATACAATTTGATGAATGAACCAAATATTTAATTTAAGGAAATGTGAACTTTACTAGAAAGTTTTGCTGAGAAGATATATATAAATGTGTTTCCGTTGAACATATATACAATGTATACTTGCATTAAATGTTGATGGAAAGTGTGCACTATTATAAATATGGCCACGAATTATATTTAAATATGCACCTAAGGATATTTAAAACATAAGGAACTTAGAACTTGAGCCTACAGTTTCTACATGTCAGAGCAATGGGCTTTTTGTGAACTTTTGTTGGGATGGCTTTGTGTATCTGAGGTAAAATTTCTTTCCTTTAGTTTGGGTCATAGAGAAGCATCAAACCATCACTTAGGCAATCATCACTGTGCAGTGAGAAAGCTGAAATTTCCTACAGACAATCTAAATAGTGGACATACATGCCAGGACCTGGACTGGTGGAAGCCTTATGCTGACTGCAAACACTTCACCATTCCTGTGACTGTCTCAGCCAAGGCACTGTCCATGGACTCAGGTGTTCACATGCATTTTAAGAGCTATGAAAAAAGATGTTGTGCTTGTCCACTTTTGTACCTGTTCAGAAGATCAAAGCAGAAGTAGACATAAAAACTTTCAAATGTTTTCTGCAACAAAACTCAAGGATGATAATTTGGCTGCCAAGGAGCAGATTGGTGTTAGTGATTAATATGACACAAAAATAGAGAGGCAAGGGAAAGGGGAAGTTCAGGGCATCCTGAGGGGAATAAGTTGTGAATCTGATGCAGTGAAATGAGACTCACTAATGAAAGGGTTCTAGGTGCCTGTGATGGATACCGTGGTCAATATGGTGGATAGTGACCATAACAGCAGTGCTCTGAATGGGCAGATTCTATGTACAACAGACATGCAGAGCTGGGGACAGGAAAGGAAAAGAAGGAGAAACAACTTAATGATAGAAGAGCTAAAAATCAAGAAAAGAATTGGAGAGAAATGTGAACCATGCTGTGGAAACATTAGGGAGAAAGTGGTAATACATTTTAGCTGTAGTTTTGGTGTTTGGAATGAAGGACAGGGATAAGTTGAGGAAGAAATAAAACTTCAGAGTAAAGAATTCTTAGATCTAGATCTCGCTCCAGGTTTCACACATCCTCTACTCTGGAGTTTTGGCTCAGCTCACAAAGGGAGGAGCCATTCAAGACTGGGTTCAGATTCAGTCACATTAAAGATGCAAGCTTTTGGTTTGACACCATCTTAACAGAAAGCCCCATATAAACCAGCTTGGAGTTAGGTCTATATAGAGGCCAAAATATAGAGTATTATTGTGATTGATATTTGTTTGGGAGTCAAATTTGTTCTGCATGAAAAAGCCAGGGAAAGGGTTCCTCTTCTCTGATTCAATGAACAGAAGGTAATTGAAAGATCTCTTTATGGCAGGATTTACGACCCCGAGCCTCAGTCGTTTTGAGCTAAATAATAATGCATTTGCATCGTAAGTGTATCTAATTTGAATTTCGCTTTCTGCCTAAACACTTTGAAAAGATGCATGCCTTGAGGTGTCTGCCTGAATAAAATTCCTGTGGAATTGAGGCTAACAAATAAAGTATGTCGTGGTGTGTTAGAATCTGCTCTGTGCTGGAGAATAGCTCCCCTGATAAACTGTCTGATTTATAATGACAACTGCTCCCACTGTTGTATACAAGTATACCTTACAGTAATGGGGAATTAAAGAGGCTTTCATGTGAACCAAATATTTAGCTTTGAAGTCAGTGGGAGCTGAGAGAGCCCAGCACCTCACAGGATTAGTCCTTTGAGAATTAACCTTTTCACCTTACTATAGAGGAAGGATGAAATTTTAAGAAGGGATTTTAATGCTGTGAGTGTGCTGAGCAATAGGAGAGATGAGAATTCGTAACAGTGAGTTACCTTTTACTTCAACAAATACAGGGATCATTCTATAAGACTACATGACTTTCTCCTCACCCTGTCACTGCCAAGACTTACACAGAATTAGTTTTCATAAAGAATGTAGCCTGCAGTACTTTGTCATAAGCTTGATCATGTAATATATGATCTATAAAGAAGGGACTTTATGTTTTAAGTTGCTGTGTTAACTAAATTATCAGCATCGCATCAGTTGTGCAGAAGCAATAACAGTTTTTACATTTTCCTGTGAGAGACTTTCCATCTGCTTTTTGCCTTCTGTCCTCTGTTTGAATTAACAAAAGCAACCATGAAAATCCCACTTAGTCTGCAGTTTATCTGTGAAAAGTGAGAGCATTTTTTCCAGGTATTCTTTTGTTGATGATGATATTAAAAGTGACTTTTAAATTGGCTGTTGTGAAACAAACAGAATCCACTATTGAGGGAAAAGACAAACTACTTATAATTAGTTCTGGCAGCTGGAGGATGGCACTCCTGCTGTTTCTGCTTCTGACACTGTCAAGTACATCATGTCACAATGCATGAATTATCTGAGGTCAGCTCTTCCACACACCCAAATTGCTACCAATTATTAATTAATTAGTATCATTATGGGACTGCCTTAAGGGCCCTATCAGATCCCTTGAAATAAATAAAGTGACTAAGAAATAAAAGAGATAGAAGTGATTAGTGATGAGTAAAAGAGGCAATTCTAAGGACAATCTCATATGGGTCTAATTTTGCAGGATACCTGATGCTTTCCAACTGACCTCAAATGGTCTCCTCATGATCTCCAAATGCATTTGAGTTGCATGGGAGTATAAAACACTTGTTGCATGTTAATGTACTTTTCATGGCTAAAATTTTGCTATTTAAACATTATTATCCAATTTTACTGGCTTATTATAACTTTCTTCAACTGCTCTTCTTCTGAAGGCTTTGTTTACAATACTTCAGGAACTGTATCTCATAAGACCTGTAGTTATATACTAAATAGTGCCATAGCTAATATTTTGTCATCTGCCCTTTGAAATGAACTGAAGAACTGAATACTGTGAAGATTCCCATACAATTCAAAAGTTAAATTATTTAGAATGGGGCTTAACAGAACAAATGCAATGACAGGGGAAGAAAGATGCATTTTATTAACTGATGATTACAGGTTGGGAATGATTGAGACAAAGTCTCTAGTCCTACCTAAGTACTACTTCAGCAGTATAAGTCCTTATTTATGGAAAACCAACACCATCAGCATATACTACACTCATTTTAAACATGCACAAATAAATACATATCTAATGCACATACCTACTGCAGGGACATCTGCTTGTGCAAAATAAAGGATATTCAAAACTCAACATATTATGATGCCATCCAAGTTTTCCAGAAGTCTCCAGTCATTGTAAAGTGTTAATTATAAAATGTCTAAAACTATGAGATGATGATGTCTAAAAATGATTGTGAGTCAGATGTTGTGGGGCCAGAGAAAGAACAGAGACTCTGTGGCTATGTGCTGATTGTATGCTTCCTCTTTGCAGAAAAGTATGTTTGATAAAAGTATTTATCAATTGATGTAGAATGAAGAAGATGAGAACAGCCTTGATTGATAGACATTTATACACAGTTCTTTAGCTCAAGTTAAAAGCAAATCTATTTTTAGGGGATAAACCTAGAATTTGTCCTGAAAGTATTTTGCAGTCTAAACAACAAAACCCAGACATTTATAACTTACATTTTTCTAGATCATTTATCACTGCAATGTCAGAAGATTAGAATTTCGGAAAAGCTCAGCACCCACCTAGACAGGTAGGTGAGATATACATTTCAAAATTGCTTGGGATACAGTGCATCCCAGGGTGCAGATTATGGGGAGGGATTTTCTTCTGTCAACCAGTGTTCAACTCTTTGAAGACCAACCACTGCTTTTGGCACAGAAACATTTCATGCCTTCCTAAAACAATTCCTAAGGACCTCAGTTTTACAAGTAGAGAATAAGTAATTAAGCAATTAGAGCAATTCAGTAATTGACTGCAATCTCTGTTTTCAAGTCTGCTTCTTGCATGTGTTACCACAAAACTTCAATTGTAAGTCTCTGCTGTTCTACCTTAAATATTTTCCAGAAACATTTCTCAGAAATAGGGGAATATAAATAAGGCAAAAGAGCTAATCTCAGTCATAAGTGATTTAAACCATGGATGTCCATTATTGTTTCAAAAGAGCTGTCTCAGGGAAGCTTTTAAAAATATATTGCCACTATTATATGTAATTGCTGTAATTGTAGTTTGGGTCCACAGTAAAGTGAGGTGGTTTATCAACACATTTTCTTTCTCCAAATGCATTGCGATCGTGATGGGTAAAGCCACAAGCAAAGAAGGCTAAAGAAAGGGGGAGTGAGTTCTGGAGAGAATAAGCTAAAATGGGAATTTTCCAAGCAAGAGAAGAGCATTCCCTGAGTGGATTCTACTTCCCTTGAAATTGGGTTGCTTTGTTAGGTACTTACAAAATGTGGCTTTTTTCATGCATACAATGCTGAAAACATCAACCTCAGCACAATATCCCCCCATTCTCAAATCCATTTCCTATGTTGACTTATCAGCAATTATTACTTTTCAACCTGGATGATGCTTTTGCTTAGAAAGGGTAGTAAGAATTGAATAAGGACTTAAGCATATGGCCTACCAAAGACAACAAAATAAGGGGCCTGATATATAAGTTTGCCATTCTACTATCCAGTATGATGGTTTTGCTTTTCCAATTTTCAAATTAATCACTATTCAGTCATGGTTGTGTGTTCCAGGGAGCAGTTAGACTTTCAGTGTGTCATTTGACCTGACTATTAAGAGTTATATCACCTGAGACATTTCACTCCAGAGAAATGCCCCAGTGGTTGTAGCTACACTATTAAAAAACATCTTTCTTTTTTTTTTTTTTTTTTTAAAAAAAAAACAAACAAACAACAAATTAGTTACTGTACAGAACATACATTTCTGTGCTGGATTTTGATTTCTTCTGAAATACATGAGAGCAGATCAGAAGCAGTAACTTCTGCAAAACTGCACTGGCATTGGTTCATATGAACATATTAGACAAAAAAAGAGTTCATGTCTTTGATAAATGGTGACATCAGCCTTGAAACTGCAATATCAGCATGGTCTTCCCAAAATACCTGCAAAAACGGGCAAGATTTTCCACTCATGAGCTATATCTGTTCTCCAGTATGCTGACATGAATCCAAAGCTACTTTTTCCAGTACATTCTAAATTAAATGGAAGAATGCATTCTCTTGTGATGTTACCTACATGCAAAATAGTTTTCTTCAAGCATCTGTTGTCCAAAACAGTCTGAAAGAGAGCTCCATTATGTTGTGATACACATCATTACAGAATGGGGATTTTTTGGTGTTTTTTGTAGAATTTGGATGTTCATAATAAACTGTTGTGAATTGGGTTATCTTCTGTGCCTCAAGTTCTAATGTCTTGTAGTCAGAGTGCAAACAATCCCGTTAGTTGTTCCTGTGTATTGTTTCTTTTACCTGTTCTCCATTATTAAGCTTTCTGAGGAAACCAACTAATCTTTATGCCACTTTTGGGAGATGTTTCCAGAACAAGCAATGTGATGGGTACCAGTATGGTGCAGAATCTGTCAAACTGCGACGTACAATGATGACATTTGGATAAGCACACTCAAGGCACTGGGATTTATGGCCAATTCCTTCACAGACAAATGTAGACTAAAGAAAATGTCTGATGACATTCCTGTGGTTTTGATGTGGCATGTCAGGCATGCTTTGTCTTCTCAAGCACTGTGTACATTGTACCACAAGTAACAGATCCAGACATGAGAGGTAACCTGCTACTGATAAGAGCAATATTAGATTACTTTCAGAGGTGACAAAAGAAGAGCCCCAGAAGGAAATGTACTTCAAATCCCAATCTTTTTTTTTTCCCCCACATAAGATACAGCAAAGTTAAAGCGTTATTTGTTAGCAGAACCAATACAAGGTCTGCCTTTTTCCTCAAGCAAACAACTTTCACCACAACCACCCTCAATGGGTTGGAAATTAAAAATATGTAACACCTTTCAGAAATAGTAACTAAGTAGGTAAAAGAACATTTTGTTTCAGATGGGTTTTTTTACCATTACAAGGGCTGTGCCCTGTGTTTTAGGGCCTCAAATCAGGTTTCATGAAGCTGGTTTTTGAAAAGACAGTAGGAATGGAAATATTGCCATGATCTGTGCTCATTATAAGGGGAAATGTTTTGCATTTGAACATTCCCTTCCAGTGTTGTGAGTCCAGTTAAAGCTCTAGGAGTGCCTGAGAACCAGACTATGAACCTAGCCAGAAAACAGCTATAAAAACAAGAAACATGGACTACTCTGTTTTCCATTTGCACTTAACTCAAGATGAAGGTAATAATAAGAAAATTGGGTTAAAAAATGCTTTGGACCCAATTCTGTCAGGCATTTTTGCCTCCTTGTACAGGCATGTACTAAATTGTACCTTCCCCAAAATCTTTAGAGATATCAGTCACCCCACAGAAGTCCATGAAACAATTTTTGTACTGCAGACTAGGGACCAGAAATATGCACTTTAGGTGTGTGTGGTCTTGTTTGTCACAGCTCTGTGTAGTCTTTTTATATTGAGTGATCCGTGCTCCTGGAGAAGTGCCTGGCCACACTAGGTAGATGGTTATCCTTATAGCTGCTCTTGTCAGCTGTGCCTGATGAGCTCAGTGCTCTGATAAAGATGGACTAAAGTGGAGCCACCACACTAAGAACTATGGTTTCACCTCTTCAAACCATTTTTACTCTTTTTTGGGTGGCTAGAGACCAATAGGTTAATAAAAAGGGTCTGCAACTGTGCCTCAACTACTGCTCAGAGACAGAAACATCTGTGTTCTTTTCTCCCCTTCACATTAACAAGGTTAATTTGGAAGGAAAAACATGAAGTCCATAAATATCTCCCAAGTAGTTATGAAGAACCAAGGACTTATTAATAGAACTGGCTCCTTTTCTTACCACAGTTTCTTCCTATCAGAAAGTGTAATTTAGTTGACCAGAGTATGTCTGGTCTTATTTTCATGAGGAAACAGTTGATTGAATGTTTTTTATTAGAAAAATAGGATAAAAATATATCTAAGTCAACAGAAACCAAATTTTTCACATTTCAGTTATAGGAAAAAAAACAACACCTAATGTTCCCTGAAAATGGTAGAAATGTAGATCTCCCCTTTTCCACCACCACCACAGCCTCCCCTCCCCCCCCAATACATGATGCTATGCTGATGACCTCCCTATAAATATATATCCTTTTATTATTTATGCTGTCACACAGAAGTATTGGGACTGACAGCTCTTAAATCTGAAAGGGCTCAGCAATGCAGTCCCATACATTTCTGAAATGCCAAGAAGAGGAAATATAACCACATCCTGTTGGATGTCTCTGGGTAGTAATGACATGGTGCAAAACTTTGAGAGTATGTGTCCCAAATAGTTAAATGCTTTGACCAGCTTCCTGTTCTTTGGTGCCAGCTGCCATATGGAACCTCTAAACTCTTCCCTGACCATGGGTGGAGAATTTTCTATGTATAACTCAAAGGTAGATCTGAATGTTTTTCAAAAACATTCTTTCAGACATCAAGTTCAAAATGATTCTCTCTTGACAATGAAATGTAATGCATTTTGCTGGTGCAAGTGAGCCACTGCGGTCACAGTAAGAATAAATCTGATTTTTTTTTTCTACAAAGTCCACACTATTTCTTAAGAAAATAAATACCTATTCATGGTGTGCCACCAGAGGTTTTCTTAGAGGAATTTTAAATTCCTTGGCATTTTCACTTGTCCCATTTTCCCCTGGCTGGATATTTATCATTAGACTAGTGTTGTGTCAGCCTTGTCCTCATCTCAGCCATAACGCCAAAAAAAATTAGCAAGTCACACAAAAGCAAACCTGTTTGAGCCCTAGGGCCTGATGTCTTCCCTGCTGAAGTCAGTGAGTGTCTGTTAATTGATTTCAAGAGGAGCTGGATGAAGTCCTAGTATCAGATGGAACTGTTTGAAGAAATTTTGGCTGGTAGGGTCCAGATAAGCAGCATTTGATTCATTATCTGAACCCAATTGAATTGCCAGTGCAGAAGGTTCATCCATCATTTCTTTATGCTTTCCAAGTACATAGCTCAGGAATTTATCTGCTCCTCTTTCATCAGTGGATCACATTACTAACATGATTATTTAAAGCAGTGCAGAAGCAGAGCTCTCCCCAGCACTTTTAGTGAAGTCTCCTGCAATACAGTAGGTAGAGGATTCTGTTGAAGGAGTACTGAGCACATCTGACATAAAAGCATCCCCTGACTCTTTTCCTCTGGTTTAGCTGATGAGTCTGTGCTGTCTAATATCACCTCAGCAGTCTTGGCTGGGTATTTAAGCAAGGGACTTCAGATAATCCCTAGCCTGAATCCCTTGGAGTCTTGAAAAGTTCAGACCAGTAACTCTTAACTTTTTGCTCCAGGTTTCAGCATTTTTGCAGAAGAACTTTGCTAATAGAGGAGATTCTGAACTCTATTGCACCATTTTTAGTAGTTAAATTATAGAAGAACTATGTTTAGATGACACACCTTAAATTGCATTTGCAGTGAAGTATTTGTAATTTCTGGTTGTACATATATGTTCTGGTAGTGATCCAACATTTTAAGGAGCTATATGTGTTTAAAGCTCTTCAGGTCACCTTTATTCACAACTGCGTAACACATGAGGGTGCTGTTTCAACTTCAGGGTTCAAGGGTCTTCAGGGACTGAGGACGCTGGAGTCTTTTGGGTTGGACAAACCAACAATCAAATGAGGCCACAGTCCCCAGCTCATGCCACTCTACCTTCAAAGCATCTGTGGTACTCTCACACTGCAGTTTCCTCCTCCACAATCTGACAGACAGTGTAGTCATGGGACTACAGGTTTTTTTTCTCTCTTTTCTTCCTCCGTTCTTGATGCCTCTTTCAGCTTTAAGGCTGCTACACAGTTGTCAGAAGTCTGGCTTCAATGGTCTGAAGGGAGACAGATACTGATAAATTTCCTTTTGATCTCTGCTCTGCAAAACCACTCAGTCAGAAAAAAATAGAAGGGTCTGTGTGTATAGGGGTTGGAGGATGTGAAAGGTAAAAAGCACCCTCTCATGCCAGAGCAAGTGTAACTCCCATTTCATATTGTAACTGAAAGATGAACATAAAGAGTTTTGTATACATTTTGCAAATCAAGACAATGCACTGTAAGAAAATGAAGCCAATGAGTAAAATGGAGGTAATGATACTGATCTCCTTTCTAAAGTCCTCTGAGATCAGCTGATGAAAAGGACTGTACAAGAGCTAGGTATTATAATAGTTAGACCATTGCAACTGCTTTTCTCAAAAACCTTATCTTTTTGTTGCATATTCATCAGGATCAGTGTTGAAAGGTTACAGTTTATAACAACTACTTTGTTATATTATAAATGAGGCTGAAAAAGAACTTCTGTTTTCATGGCGCTACAGAAATTTGCGCATATCATTGGAGGATGCATCTGTACAGCTGTAGCAGGTGTCTTCCACTCATCTTGCTGTATCTGCCCTGATCTAAGGCTGAATGAAGACAATGCAGTAGTGATCTGAACACTGTCAAGTGAGGAACATAGTATTTAAAATACAATATGTTAACCTTGATTATGCGTAGTCAAACAGTTTTGAGCTTGGTAGGCATAACCCATGAACAACTCAGGAGCCATACAATTGCTTTAGGGAGCACTGTTCAAAAAATTTAGAACTGGAAGGGCAAATAAAAAAATAAGGCAAGTGAAAAGCATTTTTTCTGATGGAAATATATTGTGCATTCTTTCACATATCATCATATATTACACTTACACAATATCTGGTAGTTATAATGTGTTAATAAGTATCAGCAAAATACTAGCTGTAGAACATGTGGATGAACCTAACACAGCTCTTATATTTGGTTTAACATGGCCTGTACTACATATTAGTAGATATACAGATATATACAGTTTATAACAGAGTCTGTGATGTGCCTTTTGTTCATTTCACCACAAAATCACACAAAGTAACCATATAAACACAACTGAGTCTTCCAAATGCACACGTACAGCAAAGCCTACAAGTAACTAGCTGCAAAGGTACTGGCTGGGTTTCCAACAGGTTCTGAAACAGAGTATATGCTAGTAAAGGCTTCTTACAAAATTTCCCTATTTTGTAATATTTTTCTTACAGCTTTAAAATTGAGAAGTCTCAATGTAAAGGTTGCATTTCCAGTGATCCCTGAAAAATCCTGTATGTTTTTGAGTGAAACAGTTTTTTCAGAAGTTTACAAAGCCAAAATACAAAAGTAATGTTATTGACTGTTAGGATTTTACAGATCAGGTCACAAAATTCATAATAAATGTATTTGCATACAGTTCGCAAAAGAAATTTCAGTTTAACAAACACATTATTGGGACAGGGATAAACTTGCTCTTTGTTTGTAATAGTTGTAAGTGGTCATTCAGCCCCTCCATGTAGGCAAGCAGCAGCCTTCAGACTTAAAACACAAATACACTAAAAGTGGTGTGAATTGGTATTTCTTAGCTTGCACATTCATGGATATGTGTGCGTAGAGGAGACTTCAAACTGAGATATGCAGCAAAGCTCAGAAACAGTTTAATGACATAAAAAGAACCAATGCTAGTATATACACTAGGAGAAGTCTACAGAGCATATTGTATTATTGTTTGGGCACTGACAAGGGGATATATCACTTCTGGTAGCTTGAATCCTGGAGGTTTCAAGAAAGCAGGAATTTCTTTCTTGGAAATAAACTTTCTCAGAAAAAAACAGGGATATACATCAAAGAAAATTTACCCCATCAATTTCTCCATCCAATGGGAATAACCTATGAGATCTCAAAATATGGCTAGTTGCTCAGATTAAAAAGAGTACCATATGTTTCTCACTATCATTAATTACAAAGAAGAGTAAATTACTGAAAACAATCTAAAATTTAAACAATTCCAATAAAAATAAGAGTCTGGTATATTACAATTATGTACATTTAGATACAGTTGAAATTCAGTTAAGTCTTTTAAGTATGCCTGTTATTACTGAAGTGGTGCTTAGTCATGGACTGAGACCCCACCGTGGGAAGAGTTCTATGAAGAATGGATAAGAACCACAGTCTTGCCTCAAAAATCATCTAAATATAAGACAAAGGAACAGATTCAGACAAATGAGTACAAGCAAAATATGCAATATCAGATTAATTTAGTAAAAGTAATGACAAGTAAAGGTCTCTGCAGGCTGGCAATCTAGAAATTGGCTAAAAGGCATCAAAGAAAGAGAACTGTGAAGAAACCATGTCCTGTTGACATTTGTGGACAATTACTCATAGGCATAAAAGACAAAGCAGGTAAAGGAAAGAAGGTTCTTGTATTAGAATTTGTTATGTGAGTATAAACTGCTGAGGGTACATCATGTTCCTGTTCATATCTGTAAGCCAGCTTTTAAAAATGAAGAGAGGTACTACTAAGCAGGATAAGGATACTTGGTCTGAAGGTTTGAAAAGACTTTGGTGATCATTGTTTTGTAGAATACATGAAGTGTTGGCTGTAAAACATTCTGTGATGGAGCCAGAAGAAAGAAACAAAATTTTTTATACAGTGAATTTGCTAAGTAAGAGGTAAATAGGGCAATTGCTGGAGAGACAAGGGTGGTTACTGTAGTACAGGCTGAAGTAGGATTGTACTGAAAGAGGAAGGTGACAAAAGCTGTAGACTCTTAGAATCATAGAATGGGTTGGGTTGGAAGATCATCGGCTTCCATCCCCCTACTATAGGCAGGGAAATCTTCCACCAGACCAGGTTGTTCAAAACTCCACCCGACCTGGCCTTGAACACTTCCAGGGTTGAGGCATCCACAATTTCCCTGGGCACCCTGTGTCTGTGCCTCATCACCCTCATAGTGAAGAATTTCTTCCTAATAGCTAATCTAAATCCACCCTCTTTCAGTGTGAAGCCATTCCCTTGTCTTATCGCTACATGCTCTTGTAAGAAGTCCCTTTCAAGATTTCTTGTAGGCCCCCTTTAGGCACTGGAAGCTGCTGTAAGGTCTCCCCTAAGCCTTCTCTTCTCCAGGCTGAACAATTCCAACTCTCTCAGTCTGTCTGCATAGGAGAGGTGCTCCATCCCTCTGAAAATAATATCCACCACAAAATTATATCCACAACAAAATTACAATTACAAATTTGTGTATCTGGGAAAGCTGTTATTTTCAGGTGTGTTGTTAAATCTCAGTCATGCTGGGTGGGATGGAAGGGGGTGTTTTCATTCCTGTAAGTTTACAGGTATATTTGCATTTATAAAAGCTGAAATTCATGCTACCTGTAGAAAGAGTAAAGCATGAAATGGAAGAGGGTGATCAAGCAATGGGATGAAGCTGCCAAAGAAAATGGAGCTCTAAGAGGAAAGAGGCACAATAACATCTCTGCCTTAATGGCAAAGAGAAGAAAGCTAGGGAGGAGAAGAAAAAACAAAACAGAGCAGAAGCTTTTGCTGATTTCCCTTCTAAGGATGTCAGTGAAATGCAATTTGAGTAGAGAGAAGTAGATACAGGAGGGTGGAAAACTGAAAGCGTGAGTCAGAGATGTGGAAAAAATTACCAGGATTAAGTAGATTTACTCTGAAGAATGTTACTTGGGGAAATGACAAAACTGGAGAAGAAAACACATCTATTGTGCAGAAAGTCATGTAGGCCATCAAGTCATACTGTGCTGCGCAAGATCAGGAAAAGAGGAAAGGAGTAATGGGAGTGAGTTAAAGTTCTGCTGCCAGAGAAGGGATAAAAACCAAATAAAGAGCAGAGGACAGGGAATCACAGGGGCAGGAATTATCGGATAAGCAAGGGAAGGGAACAGAGTGTGAGGCAGAGATCTGGTTTCCTGAGAGTTTGCTAGTCAGGCTTACAGATTGCTCTGGCTTCAGCTCAAGAAGTGGTTCATTTCTGTGAGCCAACCACTTAGTTCTAACATGTAATCAGTCAGACTGTTAATTATTTTTCCCTGAATACCAGATCTCAGGCATGATTTCTGTAACACCTCTGAGAGGTCAAGGTTAAAGAACAATAGTTTGGTAAATGGCCATTTGTCACTGTTTGCCTGGTCCAAAAATGTCTCAAGTAATACAGTTAAGGTTAAATTTGGAAGCAAATTCTTTCTTACAGCAAAACTTTATAGAAATACATCACAGAAAACATACTTTAATAAGAAACATATAATTAAAACCACTTGAAACACATGCATGTGTTTTATTAGTGACTAAATCAATGGTATGTTGCAATTTAGTTATGCAGGCTGATTTAGTATCATGTTATGTACCAGTTACATAGACATGTGCTATGGGCTTAGTCATAAAAGTGTGGAATGCACCACTAATAAATTCAATTTTTTGCCCTGAACTACTCAGAAAACTCCTCTTCTGCTAAAGGGAAACCACACGTCATCTCTTATAAAGGGCTCAGTCAAAAGGAAAGCCAAAATAAAGACAGTCCTTAACAGACCACTGGACCCTCACTAAAACTATGCATTCTGGGGGAGAAACAAAGAAAAAGAACATCTAGGAAACTCCTGTTCTTACAGAAGAAACTGCTGTTCTTAACACAGTTCACATATTGCAATGAGATAGCCATGTCATTTGGAAAACCTGACTGCGTAAGTGACAAAGAAAATGCTTACAGATACTTTTTCTGTCATTCTGGTTAAAGAAGCAAAACACATGTCTGGCTCAATAGTACATTAAAGATTGTACTCTTTGGCTTTGTATTGGAAATTATATTTTCAAGTACCTCATTTGTTAGGGCAGACAACTGAAAAAATAGGCCTTCCTTTGGAATTCAATGTCACTAATGCCAATAAAACTAAAACGTAGACATTTTCACACATACACACCCAAATACCTAGCCTTGGCCTGCAGCCATGTGTATCTTTCAGCTGCCACACTGCCTCATAGGAATTGTAGCTTGAAGGAATCAAACCTGATTGTCCTTTATTGGCTGAACTTCCAATGCAAATGTCCTTGAACACCCTGTATCACACAGTTCCTGTGATACCTTGTCCAGTGAACCAGAAGGGAGATGTGACTTCGCTACACTGGGGAACCCTGATGTCAGAGCAGAGTAAGAGCTCTGAAATTCAACTGTAGTGAAGCACTATGGCAAATGTACACAAACATCAAATGTATGGCTAGAAGAGAGTGCCTAGGTGTCTGAATACTGTCACAGCAGCATTTCATATAAAGGCATTGCATGGTTTATCATACTTTGGGTATGATCAGATACTTAGATTAAAACAGACTCTTAATTCTACAGTGATTGCACACTGGTTACAGAACCTATCTTTTCTTATAGAAGAAAATCTTTCTCCATGGAAGAAAAAAAAGCTGTAGGTTTATGAGCAGTATATGAAAGAAGAATACTTTGATTTTGCTTTAAAATGTATGTTTTATTTTTGAAATATAATGGCTATGGAAAATAAATTGCACAGGAACGGATGACAGTGGAAGCTAGTCATCTAACTGCTGTTGACTTAGTAGATTTCTTATGTAGGTAAGATATATTATACTTAAATTCACTTACATTCATATTTCCTGAAATACATATAAGTGATATATCTGAAGTTTCTAAGTCATGCTTACTCTAATGTGGATAATATGGACAGCATTCCTGTGAGTACAACTTCTCTTAAGGCCCTGTAGCCCAAATTTGAGCACAAGGAGAGCCAAAACTTAAAGATTTAGATTCAATGTATACTACTGTGTGAGATGTGCTAACAGGACAGAGTGGTAATAAAGAATATTTAGCTTTTCCTTAGGCAAAATATCTGAATTTAATCTCACAGGAAGGTTGTAGCATTCATAGAGAAAAGAAATAACACAAGTTGTTAAAACTGCATTATAAACTTTGTGTTGCTGGTTTATTGCTTACTTAAGTGGAAGAAGGAATCTCCCTAAGCACTAAAAAAGACTTGGCAGTCCCTTGTGAAGAAGTTGGAAGTTTTACCTATGTGGCATTGGCTCATTTCAAAATGCTTTTATTATTACTCTCTTTTTGATGGCATTGTGGTTTAAGTCCAGTCAGTAACTCAGAACTGCAGCTGCTTGCTCACTCCCCCCCTTCCTCCCCCACTCTCCCAGGGGGATGTGGAGGAGAATCGAAAGAATGTAACTCCCACAGGTTGAGATAAGAACAGTTCAGTAACTAAGGTATAACACAAACCACTGCTGCTACCACCAATAACAATAATGATAAGGGAAATAACAAGGGAAAAGAATACAACACCTCACCACCCACCAACCGATACCCAGCCCGACTGAGCAGTGATCTAGCCCTTCCAGGTTGAGCAGCAACTAAAACCATCGGTGTTATCAGTGCTGTTCCCAGGCTGAAAGTCAAAACCACAGCACTGCAACAGCTACTAAGAAGGAGAAAAATGACTGCTACTGCTGAACCCAGGACAGAGGGGTCAGGTTTTGTTTTGTTTTTTTGTCCTTGATATAATCATGTTTCAGGGAATGCCATCAGTAATATAACAGCAACAAAAAAATCCTTGTCAGTCTCTTTTTTAAGGTTTAAATAAATGAGGTATGGTGAAAGCTAGTTTTGTGCACTTCAGAATTTTACTGAGCTTAGGAGACTGCTTGTTAGGCTTGTCATTTAATTTGTGTTTGGTGTTGAAATCATGGAATCCCCATACAAGTTTTGTCTAGGCAGCCTGTAGCCATACTTTGGCTAACAAGTATTTCACGTGGCAAAAGCAGAGTTGAATCCTGGAATAGCTCATATTTCTGCTCTTCAGTTCTTTCACTGCCAGTTTTTGTGACATAATACTTACCATGGAGAGTGATAAGAAAAGACATTTCCTATCTCACAGAAGAAAAAGATGAAACAATGAGAAGTTAGGATGTAAACCTGTGTTTTGAGAAAACCCACATCATGTGCTGCTTGATCTACCAGTGGAGACAGTGTCCTCCAGCTCAAGCAACACCTACTATATGTAGTCTCCCTTGTCTGCCAGCAGGAAGATGGAGGAAGAATTACAAAAGTACTCTCTAGCCTGTATCAGATAATATCAAAACACCTACACTGACAACTTAATTTACCTTAACTGGCTTTTCCTGAGCTGGCACGAACATGATTCTTTCCTTCAGCAAGCTCTGTGGCAACAATCCACAGCCAAAAAAGGAGTACTAGCATTTTCATCTTGTGCCACAATACCCATGCCCTGCCTCAGGCTTCAAAATCCCATGTGAATGATTCCACCATCTGCTCCTTTTGAGGTGGATCTTAGTATTTTTTTTATAGAAGCTCTTTAAATCTAAATAAATAAAAAAAGACATAAATAAATGCTACATCTAAATCCTGAGTTTTTTTATCTCATATCCTAGATACTGCTTAGTCTAATGTGAGTTACTCTACTTCTCTTATTTTGAACAAGAACTGCTCCTTCATTAGAACTCGTGCAAATATCCCACCAAAAAGTTTTGATTTTGACTGACATTGATTGAGGATGACATAACAGGAAATCCCTGCTGAGCTCCAGGTGCCACATCTGCTTCATGGGCGTTAAGGATTCAAGAGCAGATGAACTCACTGACTGCCTCCAGGATTTGCCAGATGATCATTTTACAAATTACTTTTCTAATAACAAACTCCACACTCATTCTTGGTGCACCTTTTGCTAAATGAAGCCAGTAGTAAACAAGTTACAATGAATTAATAAGATATAAAGCTCCCAAATGTTGTGGTTTAACCCCAGCCAGCAATCAAGCCCCACTCAGCTGCTTGCCCTCTACCCTTGTGGCAGGATAGGGAGAGAATTGGAGGGTAAAAGTGGGAAAACTCTTGGGTTGAGTTAAACACAGTTTAACGGGTAAAGCAAAAGCCATACACACAAGCAAAGCAAAACAAGGAATTAATTCCAACTTCCCATGGTCAGGCAGGTGTTCAGCCACCTTCAGCAAAGCAGGTCTCCATCATGCATAGCAGTTACTTGGGAAGACAAATGCCATCACGCCAACTATCTCCCTTCCATTTTCTTCCCCAGTTTTATACGCTGAGCATCACACCATAGGGTGTGGGATATCCCTCGGGCCACTTGGGGTCAGGTGTCTTGGATGTGTCCCCTCCCAACTCCTTGTATACCCCCAGGCTGCTCTCTGGTGGAGTGGTGTAAGGAGCAGAAAAGGCCTCACCTCTGTGTAAGCACTGCTCAGCAGTAACTAAAACATCCCTGTGTCATCAACATTATTCTTTTACTAAATACAAAATACAGCACTATACTAGCTGCTACGAAAAAAAATAACTTTCTTTTGTGCCCAGCTCAAAGCAGGGCAGTCTTAAATGGTATTTTTACTGCCAAAGTGAGGTGTACTGTGGATCCCATAAATTCCATACAACAATTAAGGCTTACTTGTACATAAATACCCTTACAAACTTAAGGTAGTGAACATAAGTATGAACTAGAAAGTGGGTTTGGGAATTAGAACTCTGAGGCTGGAACAGTTTCACACTAGCAATGTAACAGAAGTATCAAGCGTTGTAAAGCTTTCTAAAGCCAAAATGATCTTTTCTGGAACTTAAAGTAATTTCTATTGTTACAGTATTACATATAGCAAAGGAATATTAAAAGCAGTTTTCACTGTGTGTAATGGAGTAATGTGGTTCCTAATCAGCATGCTAATGCACTGAGACAGGAGGCTTGGCACGTATATGAATTAGTTTGCCAAAAATGAGACATCTAGATTATGTCCTTTCTTCTCTATGAGCTTTTCCTTTTCATTTTATCATCTGTTTAGTACGACCTGGAAAGATATTTGCAGGAGTAACTCAAGTGTTACAAACTGGATTGATCTGAAAAAGACTCTTTATAATTATGATCTCTACTAGTAGTTTTTGAAAAAGCAGTGATTACCCCAATACTTGTGCCATAGAAATGACATACAGAAAAGCCCTGCAATGGAAAAAATAATAGAGAGTATCATATGAAACTGAAATTGACTTTATGGGTTATGATTACTATTCTGGGAAAATACTTTCAAAGATTCCACACACTAGCTAGACTAATGACTTCTAGTAATTGAATCAAAGTACATTTTCATACTAATGTCCACGTATATAACCATCATAGTAAAAACAGGTTTTATTTTAAGCCACTGATTAACAGTTTGACATCTGAAGTGCTACAGTGGTTGATATGGTTTTGTTTATATTTCACGCCAAAGAAAATTTGTTAGGCTAAGTTGCCATGTTTTTTGCATCTGGATTTTATGATGCTTGTCTTTGTAATGGCTGTATATAGAACTGATTCTAGTACTTGAGATTCTGGCTAAATGTAATTAGCTTAAGTGCCTAGAAGATGAAAGTTTATTTGCTTTATACTGGATTAGAGTGTAAGTAGCAAAGGTAGCATGAACAGACTGTATAAGTTACCTCCAGCTATTTGAGTTCCAAAGATCTACATACCAGCAAAGGACAGTGGTGGCCAGGAAGTCTAGGGATGTTGGAATTTATTAAATTTGCTGTAAGAAAACATCAAATATGTTCACGGACTAAAAAGGTTAAGTGAAACCATAGCTTGCATACTGATTTGTCTGATCGTATTTCTTCTCAGAAATTTTATCACGTATGCATATCATACATCAGTGCTTGCAGATTGAACAACATTATAGGAACATAAACTTGCTGCCAGGTTTTTCTCACCTTCCGTACTGAAGAAGACAGCACTAATTTGCACCATCATAAGTGCTGAGGGGTAGGAAGAGGGAAATGGACAGGTGATTACTAGCATTAAATTACACTGATTTATACAAACCATTACTGCAGGAGAGCGCACATCACAAACCTGATTGCTGAGACTCAGACACCAGCAACCTAACTTTGCTTTTTATGAATTGTATGTTAAAGTGCAGTTGTAGCTAAATAAAGATAAGATGAAGTCAGAATGCCAGAGCAGTTCCACGTGGGAAAGATCACTGTTGATTGCTAGATGTGGAAAATATACAATAAGATAAAAACACAGCCTTGTAGGCAGTAGATACTGGCAGATGGAACACTTATCTTTCTGAAAGAGATAAATATGTATGCTTGGATGTTATTCTGTATTTACAAAAGCAAATTATATCAGTTTTAACACACCTGAATTCATGTAAAACACGCGTTATCTGGTAATTGCTTTGAATTCTCTTTAATGCTATTAAACCTCATCTGATTTATGGCTTTTTTTTCCTCTCCACTTTGATACTGGGATAATGCACAACTTTTGCAAGATAACTAATGATAGGTGATGTGACTGCCAGAACCTCCCGGTTTGTTCTCTTTCTGAACCTCTACAGATACTTCTTTTGTCCACTGAAGTAGGCAGCTGATATTGCTCAAGGGAAAAAGACCTTGCTTCCTTTGACAGCTCTGTTCTTTTTATCTGGAATTGAAGGTGTGTAAAAATGGGTGGAGGCAGATACAGAAGCTGCTTTAAAGTTCAGCTTTCCTGATCACATATGTTTTTACAAATTCCGTATTTCCATTTTTGAGGAATGTGATGGGAAAAGACTGAGCAAGATTATATTTATGATGCAAGTTAAAAGGTAATAATATTTAGCTTTCAAACCAAAATAAATTGCTAGAATATATTTTTTTTTAACCAAAAAAAAAGAAAAAAAAAGAAAAAAAATAATTTGAGTAAGAAACATAGAAAATAGTCCAAGCAAAATTGTAAATATTACATTGAAGTGTATTTTTTATACAACTTAATTTTTATGGAAGACTGTGTGTTTGTGAGCCAGTGTCTGTGTGTGTAACTGTAGCTGCCATTCGTAAGAGTGTGAAAGGATCTTTTGGCTTCTTATGCCACACTGGAAAATATATATTCTCTTTTTTGATGCACTTAAAGTGTATCTATACCAGTAAACAAGACAGACCGCAGTTTTCTGGCCTGATGGTTAAGTGGTATGACACAACTTACATCCTTATGGTTGAATTCTTTTGCAATCAGAAGGACAAATCCAAACTATCTGGTGACAATGGTCATTGCCCCAGAAGCAGTTTGGGAGATTGGCTTTTTTTGGCATAGGCCAAAGCTGTCCCAGGGATTATACTAACAATTTAACATCATGGTTGATCATATTCTGCAGCCTGGGCCTGTGTTTGATTCACAAACACAGATACAGTTCTGTAGTTTTCATTGTAAAATAAATGCATACTTACATATTTGTGTGTACTCTGTGGATTCAGCAGAGCCAGTTGACAATAGCTTAGTTATCTATTTAAAAATTAAGGAATAGAACATCAAGCTCCTGGGTGTTACATTGCACTGCATACCAAAACATATGGATACTTCACTTGCTCCTAATTTTTCTCCACTATTCGTATTTTAGAGCTATTTTAGGATGTGTTCTCCAGAGACGAAAGAGACCAGGTACTAACTTGCATCCTTTCTGTGGTGACTAGGGACAGTCCTCTTCTGCGCTTCTTCATTAAATTAATAGCAGCATGGCAAGCTCATTAACCACTTTCAAGTTCCATGTTTCTTCAGAACTGTTTCACAATGAACACCATGAAAGGTTGCAAAGATGAAAGGCCCCACAACATTATTGTTTCATATGTGAAAAACTGGGAGGAGCTCAGATGCTTGGAGCTAAAAGTAGCTTATTGCATGAAGAACATTTCTGGGGCTTGTGCAGCAGAGAATCTGCAGTTAAGCTCCAACTATTACCTTTTAACCCTCCCTCCAGTTGCCATAGAGAATGCAAGGAGCAAATTGTGATGAAACATGATCATATTGCTTGCAAGATCCTGATCCCTGGCTTGCAGGCTGTTGAAACCTATAGGAGTAAATGCTTTGCATCTGCAAATTTAAGAAGTAAAAGAGAAAATGACAGTTTACTTTATCAGGGTGGATGAAAAAGTTCATAGTAAGTGTAATTATCATAAATGTTAGAGGTAAAATCTGGGCCTGGTAGGAATCAATGGAAAACTGACTCAATGGATCAAGATTTCATCTTCATTTTTTTCTTGAAGACATTTCCATGCTGTAGTTTACAGGTTACTGATTTCCTATTCCTTGTTATGAACAATGAGAGAGCCACTGCATTTAGTACCTTCACCCTTTGAAAGTATTATTTATATTTTTTAAAAATGCGGCTGTTTTCAATACTGGCATCTGCCTATTGACGTTGTCACAGGAACCAAAAGGTAAGACGTATCAAAAGAACGGCACACAAGGATCACTCTTTTAAATGCCTGAGGGTGGTCATCATATTCAGTAGATGGACTTAATTTACAGGTTTTGCAAAGCAGATGTTGGGCTGAAAATTAAAGATGTGTTTTAGCTGAAAGCACCAGGGTGGAACACGAAGCATCTCTGTCCCCTGAAAAGGTTGAAGTTGCAAGAAATATCACAGATGAAGTAGGAGAAAAGTCCTGAGAAGGTCTAAAATAAGAAAAATAAAACTTTTATACTAAAGGGGTCACTTACATATGCCTCATGTTTAATGGAAAGAAGGAAGAAATACATAGTGCAAAAATTGGTTGCACATCTTACAAAAATGCATCATTGAACTGTCAGCCTCTAATCCCCATTCTGTGTACAGAATGTGACTATTTATGTTATACTCTGGATTTATGCACATCTTCTTCTAGAAGCAGAACAGAATCTCTGTAGGCTTGAAAAAAAGGGCACTTTCTTACCCAGCACTTATAATACTTCCTTTCAGAAGCTAATTAGAGATGAATTTTATTTGAATCAACAGATCAAAGCCAGAAATTATCTTCAGAATGGTGGGTATTATTTATATGTATTCAGCATAATGACTGTAGCAGCATAGAAAGAAAAAATACTTGCTCAAAATGAGCTTAGCAAAATAACTGTTGCAAGTACTTCTGCATAGAATATGAACCTTAAAAGCATAAAATAGGTAATGTGCATAAAAAGATGTAACACAATTACAACACAGATGGTGTTTTATCCTTTTTATATGTGTTTTACATTTAACCCCAATATTCACTGTAGTCTGGGTGTAGTGTCATGACTTGTGGTTGCTTTAACATGATTTAGGAATGAACTACCAAAGAGCCTTTACTGATCCTTTCTTAGTTCCCTGCTCATACCTTGAAATTTCTTCCTGTGCCAGCTATAATAATCATACAACTACCCAATGGTTTTAGATTAGGGAACTGATATACCTGAATTTTAATATACCAAAAAGAACTCAGAAAATGCTGCTTTCTTAAAAATTCAGTGGTTGGACTTGCTGATACTGCAAAGCAGTTTTGTTGTACATAAGGTATCTGGCCCAGTTACAACTGTATGCAATGTTAGCGTAAGAGACAACATGAGAATGTGTTACTAGCAGCATGGAGGTTTCTACAGGGCTTTTTGTCAGCAGCTTGTTTTTAGATCAAATTAATATACTTGCATGACCAGGATATGAGGTTCATTGTACTCAAAACTCTGCAACTTCCTCCAGAATGACTGGTGCCTGACCATTTGCCTTTTCTCCCCTCTTTGTGTAGCCCTATCAGAGTATGAGATGGTTCACTGAGCTGATGCAACACAAAATTATTATTTTTCTTTTTTCTTTTGGTGGATTACTTTTCCACAGGAACCTTAAACTGTTCTAACTCACCCTTAGGTCACTTTGCTATTAGGTGCAAGGTGAGTAGAGCATATGAAAGAACCAATGCAGGACAACCCCACTTGAGGTTTACAAGTGAAATTTCATGAGGTAAGATGTAACATCGAACTACACTAGTCATAAACCTCTCTTTCAAGTTGCAGTAAATAAGTACATTTAAGTTCAGACTTACGTTGTCACTTCCTGGCAAGCTAGACAAACATCTTACCTAAATTATTTCTTCTTGATCATTTCAAAATACTAAAACACATTCAAATAAATCTCTGATGATTTTACCACCCATTCTTAGGTTTTATATTGCAGTGATTGCTCTTAACTTTGAAAGCTGTTATCACCAAGAATTCTTATTTTTTCTTCTTTACAGCAGCACCGAGAAGCTCTAATCAAGGAAACAGGCTAGATGGTGTATGGATAGGCAGTTACTGTCCCATGGAGTTAACCGTGAAGTTTGAATAAAATAACATTTTATATCCCTTAAAACTACAGTCTTTCAAGTCTCTCCTTCTACTCAAAAAGTATTTGCAACAGTTGTGAATCTGCTTTACAGAAGGTATGAAGACAATAAAAATGTTCACTGATCTATAAGAAGATGAAAACAACATGCTTTGACAGAAAAGTTTTCTGGAGAAGAATGCTGCAGAAGAACTTCTGTCTGTCAGGGGAAATGTTTCTAACAAGAGAATAACCAGAGATTTTAACTAATATTAAAAATCAACTTCATTCTAATCCCCAAACTAGATCTCACTAGCATGTCATATCAGTTTTCCCATTTGATGTTAGCCATGTAAGCCCTCATATACATATGTATTGGGTATCTAGTCTGAGCTGAGCAGTAATTAACCACTGAAAACAAGAAGGAACAGCTGCTTAAACTACTTGCTTAACCTGATATTGGTTTAGATTCTAAAAGCAATTCAAGCTTACAGGCTTGACTTGGCTTTGAAAATGTGAGGTTCATATGAGAAATGGTTTAAGGAGGTGCTGATTTTCAGATAGCAGCTGCTTAGCTGCAAAATTTATCAGTTTCTGAGGTGGCTTCCAGGCTTAAAGAGCTATCAAGGTAAAATCAAACAGGATAGCTGAAATCACTACTAAGGAGGAACAGTTTGTCTGCTATTTGAAATGCATTATAATTATTCATATAGTCAGAGTAACAGTGGAGAAAGGGAATAGGAAACTATTGTGCATGGCCTCTCAGCAGTTAGGTCTTAGTTCTCTGACAAAGCAAGAAAATGCAGCTCCCAAATGCCTCAACCATGGCCTCTGCTCCACTGTCGTTGCAATCACTAGTCTCATGCTCAGTCTTCTGACTGCATCCCTTCCTTGCCCCCCTTAGGAGTTTGAGTTTGACTTGAGCTTAATCATCTCATGAACTGTATCTGGTAACAAAGAAAATCAACAGGGTTTCTTTGAAGTCAGAGCATTTGTTGGAAATAAAAGCTAGGTAGAAAAGGCCTTACAGAGCTAACCTAACAAACACAGCAGTGTAGGAAGCATCCTGGAGTGAAGGGTTCTGCTGGGTTAGAGGAAGCTGGAAGAAACAATGCATCCTCCATGATGTTTTAAGAAAGCATAGCTACAGATTCATGGCTATGTAGCTGCAATAAAGTATCCAAGGTAGGTGGAATTTATTGTGTGAGAAGACGACCACAGTTTTTCAGTGGCTATACAGGAAGTCTGGGTAAGTGGTGCAGACTAGACTACTAAACTTTAGGCAGCTATATTTAGGTAGAGATAAATCCCATCTGCAGTTTCTCACTTTCTCCAGGGAGCTGAGTGAGGTAGCTAAGCTGGGGGTAAGCTCCTAGCCCTTTTTAAGTGACAAGAAAAGCTTCTGAGTATATAAGCAGCTAAATAGAACAAATAATGTTATTCAATGACTGCCCTAGTCTTCAGTGCATGGTAACTACATGAAAGTTATAGGTGTAAAATAGCTAATAACTATTTCACTAGTACCTAACACAAGCTCAGCTACCATGTTAGGATAATCATCATATTCTATTTTAGGTAAATCTTTATTTTCACATTCTTGCAATCTAGGGATATATTTTATGATTTATTATCAACCTGAGAGCTTTCCCACTGACTAGAAATAAGTGTGAGTTTCATGGAAAACTTGTATTTATAAACAAAGTATTAATTTTAATGCTCTTTTATGAATGCCTGAATAATTGCCTTGAATAGAACTGCCTGAAGGCAGAGACAATCTTGGTTTCAGACAGGGCTTTGTCTCAGCATGGAGTATTGGATAGGCTCAGGTTTTTGGTATAATCCCTTCCTCATACATACTATGTGTCTATTCCAGTATATTCAACAGAAAATTTCCCAGAAACTGATTCCTAGTGTCCAGTCAAAGAAAGCAATATAGACATCACAGAAAACTCTTGCAGAAACATTAGTCTAAGAGTAGAGTAATATCCTAGCTTAAAGCATATCATGTTTCTTTTATAAAATCAAAAAGGAAGGGCTTCAAGCATTTTTAAGTTAGCTGGAAAAGTGCTAAAGTGAACAGAGAACGAGCAGCACAAACAGCAAATTGTTATTCACATGGTCATCACTCTGCCTACCACCCAATCACTTGTAAAATACTTCTGTCAAAATGAGATACTTTCTATATAGTTCAGTGAATCATGTTTTTTTATTTAGAGCTTGACTTATTTTTTCCCATCCTGCTTGTAATTGTGAGATACTTCTTTGTTTCCTCTTTTGGTCTAGCCCTGACCCAGCAAAAAAATTAAAGCAAACAGTGCAGCCAGCTTCACATCAGGTTTGTAGATGGTACCATTTGTCTCAATTTCACTGGACTGAGGTTCAGTTTCTCATTTTGAGGTAAGGGGACAACATGAGAGTAAGGTACTACTGTCACAGAGTGGCACAGACTGGATCAACCTGAGTTGACAATTGTTTTGAATATGGTTATGTCAAAAAGGAACTCTACATTTCTAGAAGATTCTTGGTAATGGGTGTCATTACTACCATCATTTTCTTAACTGGGAAGCACTGTTCTGTTACAGCAACTACTACCACAGCCTCCAGATCGCTGTCAGTGGTTGTTATCCCTGTTCACCTCTGCAGCATGTCTGGCTGCATTGACTGCAGCAGAACCTGAGAGCACTGTATGACTTATACCTTACATTTTCCTACAGTTGCTGTTGACTGTGACTCCACAAATGTAGGTTTTGCTACCGCACATCTGGTCTAGACTACCAGATTTTGGAAAAAAAAAGGAAGTATATCTAGGTCAGTTTTACATATAAACCTTTGAATGTCTTGTCCTAAAATTTCCACCTCCAATTTACCACCTTTGCAAAATGCAGTTCTTGGTCATTAATCATTGAATGCTGATAAGCAAGCTTAGCCCTCATAACCATAACATGCAAATCACATACTCTTAGGGCTTCCTGTTTGTGATCCTTTTTTTTTTTTTTTGCACTTTAAACAGCACCCTACTGGTCTGTGAGTATCTTAGCTTTCAATTACATTCCAAACCTTGGGCGGTTGTAGCCTTTATCTCTGTTCTTATCAACCTTTACTACTGAGTTGGTTTAAGAAACAGATATAGTAATCAAAGAGCAGTGCTCCTCCCTAGATTTTGACAAAGACATTTATTGACAGAGCAATTTGTAGCACAATAGAAAACTAACCTATTTAGAGCATAGACAAGGTACTTCCAAGCTAAAGACATATATAAACTGCAATTTTGCAGTTAATTTTTGTGTTCTTTCAGAATTGTGCTTAATGAAATGCATCATGTGATTAAACTGCAATAACACTGTAATAATGGAAGATTTGTACAAAAACTGAATAATGTGAAAAACTGTGTTAAAAGATTTTTTTTATTTAAAAGCAGATATTCGTATTCATATTATGCATTAAGATATATCTACTGAGCTATAAAGCTCAGTAATTACCCCATATATCCTACTGCTAGGGTATTTAATTCAGCTGAAGAGAAGTATTTTCTAACATGCTCTATAAATCTCTTGAAAAATGAGCTTTTCCATTGATCTAGGCACATAGCTGCTCATTTTAGAAATCAATTACTTGGTATGTCCTGATAAAAAAGTAAATTAAGACAGTGTTAAAACCAAGAAAACAATTAATTCAAGGAAAAATATTGTAGAGATTTGTTTCAATTACATCAAAGTCAAAGCTGGAAAATGTGATTAAACTTAAAAGAGATCCACTCATTAAGTTAATCAATGAAGATTAAGGCTCAGAAACATCTTTAACTGTGTGGTAATTATATGATTCTAATTATAGCATTTTGTATTTGAGGTCCTGGATTAGATTATATTTCATTTTTAAAAGCACATGAGATTCCCCAATCCTATGTTTTCTCTACTTGTGGTATCACTGAAGGGCAGAGTTAAAGTTATTTAAATGCCAGACTGCTCTAATCTTAATGTGTTTGGATTACCATTATGTGTAACCAGACTCAAAGAAAACACTGACACAGATGCTAAATTTCTTGAAGGAACAATCCAGTTTTAAACAAATTATGGGCTAAATTAAGATAATGTCTTTACCTGGGGACTGAAAAAGACTCATCCTGCACTCCAAAATTGTGTTGTAAATACAAGGGTGGATTTGTGGCCTGGGTAACACCTTCTCTGCGTTGGGTACACAGTAACTGAGCCTTCCTGGCAGAGTTACCCCTAGTTTCATTATAATTACAACAGTATCAACATGCCCTGACCTAGATCGCTCATTGGGCACACAGACACAGGGAGTCAAATGTTATTGAAGACAGTCAAAGTCTAATCTGGGAGACTCAACACAAGGCCTCTAAGCAGAGCCAGCCATTTGTCAAGAGGTCTTACATTGCGCATAGAAGGACAGCCAACATGCAGGGTAAAGGGAGGATTCCCATCAACATTTTATCTAGGGGAGCTGCTTCCAAGTTCCCTCTGTCACCTCTCTTCCTCTGCTCAAATTGGCTTGAAAGCCCATATGAGGGCAAAACATGTGCATTGGTGTGAAGTGCAGGTTAGCAAATTAAATTTGGACAAAACGGCACAGGGAACACCCTCTTCAAGGCAAAGTCTTTCTGATGGCAAACCCCTGGTTATCTATGTAAAGAAAAAAATAAATAGTCTGATTGATAGCTTTCCAGCAAGCTGTAATATGAGAGCTTTGCAGCCAATAAAACACCTGTAAGCAAAAGCAGTTTCTTTATACTAGTAAGTATGCATTGTTTCAGCATTAGATCAGCATTACTGTGCCCTGCTGTCCATCTCCCAAATGTCAGGGATTATTTATTCCATTGGCAAAATGTTTAGTAGAGAGCGCAAATTCTTCTCCAGTCAGCTTCCACGTAACTCTTGATAAGTCACGTACTATCTTTCTGTGCTCTTATTGCATTATACTCAGAATCTTGTTTTTCTTTCTTGGTCAATGCTTGTGGTTTGTACTTTCATTTACAATGCAATACACTTCCAAAAGGGAATTTCTTACAGCCTGTCTAATTTTAAGACTTGAAAGAAGTTGTGATCACCCTGAGCTCCACTGAAGAGTAAAAGAAGTATGAGAATGAAATTAAAGCTGTGAGTAAAGAGTGAGCTTACAAGGCAATATCAATAGGAAGAATATAAGAATACAGGCAGATGATCAGGAAATAAATTGTCTTTCTAACTCCTTACCAAGTTGGCAGTTTTTACAGCAATTACAGTGTGTTAGAAATCCCTGCTTAAATCTTTTCATTAAAGATTAAAACCCCAGTTTGCACTGACTTATGAAAATACTTTCAATTGTTACTAACAGACTTTAATTGCACCAATATGCTTTTCACTGCTTAAAAAGGCCTTTGTTCTTCACAAATAGTAATACAAAGGTAACAGCAATACTTTAGTGGCTTTTACTGCTTGAATGCAAAATAGGAGTCCTTAAGCTTTAAAAATCTTTTCTCTCAAAGATACCATCTTTTGCCTGGAGCTAAAGGAATTAGGGGATATTTACACGATTTAAGGCTAATTTTATAGCATATTATGTTCCCTCTCTGCCACAGAATCAAATACTAGAGGATTTGATTTTTTTTTAATGTAAATATGAGTAAAATGCAATAAAACTATTGTTTGCATGGGAAACCTCCATGTTAATCTGAAAACAATATGCAGTATTGGAATTGTGTAACTTGGTGGTCAGCAACAGGAAAAACAACAATAGCTGTGGGAAGATAAGTACACATGATAATGCATACATAATTCATACTAGAAACTTGGAATAAAGTCAGAAATGACATTTTAGCTTTGAAATGTTATTGTTTAGGTGACAGAGAAAAAGAAAACAGTCGTAAAAACATCATGATCGACATGAATGAAATATTACTAAAACCTGATAATTGCAGCACTTTAATCAAAACCATTAAACTTATAATTTCTAAAGGTAGTTACCAAATCATGGATTTCAGCTAAGAATTCCAGAAAACTTTAGCAATATTTTGGTGATGGAAAATGTGCAATTAATATGGAGGAGGAACAGTTGCTGCTTTTCTCTGAATAATGTTTAGCTCAAGGCAATTGCAGAGCAAGACCAAGCTGCCAATATACAGAACCACTGGGAGATCTGTTGGTTTACATGGATGGGAAACAAGGGAGTTTACTAAAAATGAACAAAAGACAGTTAAAGATCTCTGAGAATGAAGCCCTGTGATAAATGTTTGGGCCAGTTAGAAAGAGCAATGTGTGGAGAGGACTATTGAACAAGGGACTGTGGGAGGTCTATGAAGAGCCAAATGCAGTGAATGGAGTGAAATCCCAGTGACCTGAGTGGGCAGAGTATGTGGTTAAGATGATGGAAGACAGACCAGCGAGGCTTATTTTGGACAGCCATCATTAGGACTTTCAGTCCTCAGGCCAATGAAGAAGAACGTGGAAAGATAATATTGAGCAAGGCCTAATTGCTCGTCATATGAATCACCAACAAAGGGAAAAATATGCATTTGGCTAAAAGAGGTAGGTGAAAATCAGCCAAAGATATTTGGGTCTACAGAGCTGAGGGGTAATAGCACACAGATTCTAGGAAATTTCATGTGATTTCTCCCATCTTTAGTTTTGGAATGAATTCACAGAGAAATGATTGCCTTCACTTTTGCTAGAACTTCTTAAAGAACATTTGGAGTACGATAGCAATGAAATGGCTAGCAGTTGTCTATTCAGAGTTTAACTTTTCCACGAGTAGTTAGGAATGAAGAAGGAAGGGGATTGCTTTACAGCTGCATGTACAGAAACAGGGCTCATTTTGTGACAAATGAAACATGAAACATTCTACACCAGCAAAAATAGCAAAAGGATGCCTGATCTTTCAAATTGCATTATAACTGTTCCCAGATTTATGGAGAAGAATAATCATGGAAGTGACAGCAGACATTCAGGTCCAAGTCCTGGAAAACTTCACTAGTAGGAGTAGGTTTTCCCATTTTCTTTTTTAATACAGTGGGACAGACCACACTTGCAAAGGAATCCACATGAATAAGAGGTAAGGGCAGTATGAGAAGCTTGGTGAAAGACCAAGATATAACTCTTTGTAGTCCTGAGTCAAAACTCCCATTTAAAAGAATGGAGGATCAATTAAAAAAAAACAAAACCAAAACAGAAACAAGTCTTGCTGAAATTGTCTGAAAAGTATCAGTTTGCATATGTATTTTCTCAACATTTCAGCACAAGCAGACATTCTTCAAACACTTAAAAACTGAAAAATGAAATGACATCTTGTAACTGGCAACATGGAACAGCTTCTTCTGTTTTAACTCTAGATTTGTCTGTCTAGTTGTGAGTCATGCAACATGTGTGTCCCCTGATTATTCCTTTCAACCTCCTATCTGCCTCATTTGCTTATATGATGAAGTAAAGGATTTTTTAACTTCTATGACAGAAAATGTAATGTTTTACAGCAAGAACTGTTGCACATACTGACTGTCTCAAATGAGACTAGTGCCTGACCAATAATGCCACCAGCATCTAAATGAGCAAGTTTGCATCAGAATAGTTTGTGGATCAGATTTTAAAGAAACCTCAAGTATGAGAGCTATAAAGGCACATGCCAAAGCAGCTCTTACTTTTGGTTTAAAATTCTTGTACTTGATATTAATGCTTTCAAACCACAGGCAGTAAACCTTTAACATAATATACTGTACTTTCTGAGTGGTCAGATTTCCAGGCAAAATGTGATGTTCACACTCATTCGTGTGCAATTCCTGAGTTCAGGTTTGGACAGCAACAGAACCTGTTATATATAATAGTTTTCTTTAGTGAAACTGTGTTCACACATTTGACTTTTCTTTGAATACCACCCTTACAGCCTGGTAAGCTATGCTTGCCTTTAACAAAATATCCTTCTGCATTTGTCACTTGCTTACTTTGCTTTTCAACAGCAATTTTATTGTAAGGTATAGAATACACTTAAAGATGCAAACTTGCATCTTTAAAACAGAGCTGAGACTTCTCTGTAAGGAAAGCTCTGTCAGAACTTCAGGATTCCTTCTACTGGGGTGATTTTATATTGGTAAAACATTTTTTGCAAGTTTGAATTTCATTTTCACAAAGATCTTTACATGGTGCTTGACTTTGAATTCACATTTGGGATATGTGGTGTAGTCTATAAAATGTAGCATTGTTGTAAGGCACTTACCAACTAAAAAAAGCATATTTCTCCTGTCACACTTTTGAGCACAAACATGTAGTTTTCAGAACAAACACAAGAGGGGGCGTTTAGATGATGTATACGTTTTTTAAATGCTGCATTATAGGCTCTCAGTAAAATACTGGGCATAAATGATGTATTTGAAGCTTTTGATTCATTCTCTCTCACTTGCTTTCTACTAGTGTCTTCTCATAACTTCTCAATTAAGTGACACCATTTTTGCTTTGATGCATGAGCAAGAACCAGACTCTCATTTATTTCCTCTCCAAGAAAATTTGAGGTACTGCAATGTGTATTTAGTCTTACTTTACACCCACACACACTACAGACACATACTCAAGCACCAAATCTTCCTGAACTTTGAGACAAGGCTCCTAAATTTTACAGCCCACAAACGAAAACAAACAAGCAGTTAAATCATTCCACACCCCATTTACAGTCCACTGATCAATTTTTATTCTCAACCCCAGCTACTTCCCTTCCCTTACCCACAACCCACATACTCTCACCTCAATCCAGAGCCACCAGCATACAGCCTTGTACTTTAAACAATGTTTATTGGTTATAAGTTCCTATGTTACAATGATTACTCTAGGGTTGGTGTGGCTTTTGTGAATTACACTTTAAGTAATTCTGCATGTGGTTTTCTGTTGGGATGTTTAAGAAAGTGAGATACAGTGAAAAATAGAAGCTGTAAGCTGTTTCTCTAATATTCAGGGAATGTCTGAATGGCTGATCTATGTTTAAGTGATTTCTTTTTTCTACATTTGGTATTAATTTTTATGAGGAAATTGAAGGTTTGAAACCTGCCAAAGTATTTGCTTTGGTGTGTTACACTTATGGATGGAGTTATGGCTGCTGTTTAGTTGTCCAGGATATGAATGGAGATATACAGGCTGTAAAAGATGTAACAGAAACCAAGAAGAGGGTCCAATTCATATAGTATATGTGGAGAGGCACAAAGAGTCTTTGGATTTTCTTGAGTGGGCCAGTTTAACTATTCTTAAAATGATGTAGCCCTGCTGACAGCTGTTAATCTCACAACTACTGCCACTGATGAACTGTTCTTCATATGTCCCCAATGAAAGTCATGTGCCTTTTGAGTCCTGTCTTTCCATTACTAGGTGATGAGAGTCACTTGATAATGATGAACATCTCCCCAGGTCTGTTGTCTTTCATCCTCCCTGTAATTCTGAAATGATAGAAGTACCTGAATTTCCAAACTATGACATACTGCTATTGCTTGGTTTTGCTTTCTGCACTGGTTTCTTGCAGTCACTCTTAGCAATGATGCAGTGGCTGTCTTTTGCAAGACAGATGCAGGTAGGGGTAAACAAGATTGTTCAAGAGCAGCAATAAGTAGCAAAGTGAGACTAGTGATGAAATTGGCAGTACAAGTGCTTGTGAGGAACTGGTCAGGCATGAAAATGGAAGATGAGTAATGAACAGGTGAAACAGCTACACCGAGGAACCTCACTTCAAAATTAGTCCAGTTATTGCAATGGAATGTGGAAATTAATCATGCATGCACTAGGCTTCTCCTTCACCAGAGCAAAAGCAAGAAAAGGAAGCAGCCTCAGGAGCCTTGCTGGTATTTTCATCTATAGTATAGCTTTTTCTTTGAAACATTTTGCATCTTTTGCTATTAGAATTAAGATTCTGGACTTGATTCACTACAGCTACTACTCTGCTATATCAGTTTTTCAGAAAGTATCAAAAAATCTCAAAACCAGATGCATGGATATCTCTGTATACTTTTCTTAAGACAAAACCAGACTAAAATCTCTACTGCATAAAATACTTCTTTTCAAGTAATTCTTCTTAGTCCCAAAGAAGTTGTAGTGCACAAATTATCCACAAAATGCTCCTGACACTCTGTCTTTTCAATCATGTTTTTATATTTTGACTAGGACTGAAACATTTCAAGTTGGCAACTGTCTTCTATTCACCTCATCAAAAACAATCCTTGGCAGATACATGAAGGTTGAAACATTCTTACAGGTTCAAGTATTTTTCTCCAAAAAGAGACTCTAAAATAAGACTCTAAGGTCACATATTTAGGCCAGAATGCATTAGTTTTCAGGTAAACTGATGGTTTCATACACAAACTTAGCCATTTCAACCACTTGCACAATTTTCTTGAAGGCTTAGGTTTTCAACTGAATGCTGTACTTAGAAATTCAAATCCATCACCTGCTTAACCAGCTGAGGAATTTTGACAGTAACTTCTCTATGCAGTTAATAGCTATTTCTACCTCTGAATAAATTCCCCTGGTCTTATGGTAGTTCAATTGTGCTAACACTTCATCCCCCCTCTACCTTGAGGTTTTTTGGGGTGAACAGGCAAGATTGCTGTCTAGCATCTTTCTAAAGTCACCAAATTTTATCTTTTGATGTATTTTTATGAACTATTGGAGAGTCACATCCAGCAAGGATGATTCACTGTTAGTGAGAGTCAGAATAAGCTACAGTAGCAAATTTTCAGTACTTTTCAACTTCACAATAGTGAAGTTTTAACAAAGATTTCAGGATTGCCTGAGATCCTTATGCTCCTTTTTCTAAGTTGCGTATGTTAAGCATAGTGCCTAAACCCATGTTGATCTTCTGGGTAAATGTACAGCTTTGTATAAAGTGTAAAGGCACTAACACAGCATGCTTTCCCCTGATATGACCTGAAATGATGATATGATGCTTGCAGAGCATTCAAAGCTAGACAGTTCCTAACAAAGCAGACATTTGGGGAAACAGCATGTGCTGCGAATCTTTGGGCTGGTAAATATAATAACAGACACTGCAGGCAAAGTTGGTAGAAAAAGAATATAAATTAATCTGTCCTCAGTCTCATCTGGAGGTGGCTCAACTGTGGAGCTCTGCAGTCACAGCCTCTCTGTGGCAGTTGATGGTGAAGTTGTCACACTGAAGGGACTGCAGCTGTGCTGAGACAGTTACCAGACTGCATGCTCCCAACAGGAGTTGTTCTAGTGTGCAAAATGTCTCTAGTTATATTTCATATGGTCAGAATCTAAGTGGGGGATATTTCTTAATCATGATTTCCCCCCCCCTCAGGTTCACAGCCAAAAAATGTCTCATTCACATCACCATGAAAAATTCCTTCCAACTGTGGATATTCATTCAGATCAGCCTACAGCAACGAGGTCTTAAGCTGGACAAAACACACTTCACTTTCTTTGAAGTACTGCACTCCAAAAAATTCTTTCCCTTTGATTATATAAAGTTGCTGTCTACTCTAACAGCACAATAGAAGAGGAAGCTTTGGGCTGTGGAGGTGCTGTTGGATATTTAGACAATTTCTGCTGCTTATTTAATAATAGACACAGTTGAATCAGTTCTTTGCCTCCTTAACTTTTCTTTGACAGAATCTACTTGACATACACTGCTTAGTGTTGTGCTTTGGCTCTCTTATAAACTTTTATTTCAGACTCATCAGGGGTTTTATGAGTGTGTGGCATTAAAGCAAGCACATTTACAGTTGCATTCTCCCATTGAGAGACTGCTGGTCTTAGTTTTTCTACCTCCAGTTTTAATTTCCTTTGAATATCTCATATGGCTGGATAATAGATTCTATTGCAACCATCTTTCTACAAGCGAGGAGCAGGCTAGATGAACTATGAACCTTGCCTCATTTCAAAGTGTACATACGCTTGAAAGTATGTGCAATTAAGGATACTATCTTGAGAATGTTCTTGATTTATTCCTGAGTATTGTGCATTACCAACAAGGAACTTAATGTCAGTAAACAACTTTCCCAATGAAGTCCATGGAATTGTTTGGTGTCTGGGAAATTATAACTGAGTTTTTGTTACTTTGATGCCAGGCTCAGTGTGGTGAAGATGGACACTTTCCTCTGCATGCTTTATCTATGTAATCCTCAGTTCTATCAGCTATGACAGAATGGCATTGTGAACCATAATTAATTTCCTTTACAATAGTGTGGATAACTTCATGGCTCATTAGACTGATGATTTCATTCTGAATTGTTGGACTTGTGTAATCTTGTTTTCTCTTCAGCTAGCTTCCCAGGGTCTCATTGTCATTGCTGTGAAGCTTCAGTAATTCAATAAAATTCTCCTCATCAATCTGATGGCCATGAATTACCAAGCCTTGTCTACTCTAGTAATGTATGGTGAGTATTATTTTATACAGTGAGCAAAATTGATCTCCTACATAACATTTCAGCTTGCTTATCCTCCAGACATGCTGGAAAATGTGTGGTTCTGATATTCCAATCAAACAAAACAATCTGGGACAATTTAAGCATTGATGAATGGTGGAACTTTGGCATTAAAGTGAATTTATCTTCCCCCCCACACCCACCACTGACTTGATTTCTTCTGCTGCTGCTTTATGTAAAGCTTAGTGTCAAGTGATACAGCTGTGGCATCAGAAGGAGGGTACTCACTGATCAGCTAACTTCTTATAGGTGGTGAATTTGTGATATCACACCAAAGGACTTAAGAAAGTCATGGAGAAGTAAGAATCACTGAGGCACAAATATAAAAATATTTTATGAATAGTTTTATAAAATAATTATAAAAACTATTTCTGGTAATTAGAAGTTTGAGGAGTATTTGCTTGCCTAAGTCTGCCAAAGTACAATGTCATGACATTATTCTTGGAGCTGTACCGTATGTTCTGGTATAGCTCCAAGAATAATGTCATGACATCGTATTTTTGTGAATGATGTTAAGGTGGCTTGTATTCAGATTTTTCCATCTCCAAGAAAACAGCATGAAAGTTAAAGGGAAGAGTGAAAAAAAGTAAGAACCATAACAATATGCAAAATTAAGAATGGAAAAGTAAATACATTCTGTGGTTAACTGCTGTTCAGGCAACATCCGGATAAGAGGAGACATGAGTTTTTAATTCACACATCTCATCAGAAATATTGAACTAGAGTTGGTACATGGGGCAATAAGCCTGTCATGCATAATTTTCTCTGAAATGGTAGGTCTGTTAATAGATGTAGAATTTAAGTTAGAAATTGAGAACAAGATTTGTCTCTGTTTTCATTATTCACTTATTTGTGTCTCAGTTCTCACCCTATGAACTGGAAATAATTTATCATTACCACAGGAACTTCTGACAAAGATAAATAAATGAAAGATTTAAAATATTCACATATTAAAGTAAGGGCATGTGTATACATGTGTCGAAACAAGTCTAAAACCAAGACCTCATTTCACTGTCATTTGTGAAGAGCTTAATAAAATTAATTCTTAATGACAAAAGATCAAGTGGATAACATTTCAAGCAAATAATCTTCTAATGTGCTATGAATTCTGTAACATGGATTATGAATATAATCTCAAACTGGTATGTTTGTGTTCTCACGACTTTATATCGTAACATTCACTATTACAGTTAAATACTAGAGAGCTTCCAAGAGGAACTGATCAAAAAAATTAATGAATGAGAAGTGAGAAGGTTTTGGGCCACACACATTGAATTTTATAGAACAGACCATAAGGAAATGTTGTTTATAATATATATAATCAACATGATAGTTACACTGTATTTAGTATATCACTACATTGCGCTGTGTTTTGAGCAACTGTGGCTAATTCTGAAATTTCTATAGTAAACATATAAATACATTTCTACACTTTTATTTCATATTTAATATCTATTTTTAAATCAGACAGCATTCATTATAAAATTTACTTCAGAGTAAGCACTGTAATTATAGAGTTTGTTGGTAATTAACTTATAAATATAAAAAAGAATACCCATACAGTGTAATTACTGTATTAGAGTAATTATAGCATTTTTTTCATGTATCAACTGAACAGCATTGCTTAAATATTCTTTTGATTCAGTACATAAAAGAGGCAATTGTAACATGACAATAAGAAGTTTATTAGAGCACCTGAATTGTGCCAAACTCCCAGGATTCAAACTTGAATTTAGCTAGGATGTCTTTCTATCCTATTTACACAAACTATTTCTATTACTAGACTTCATAAAAGCTGGAAAACCTGCCTGGATGTGTTACTGTGTAACCTGCATCCAGGTGTTGGACCAGAGGATCTCCAGAGGTCCCTTGAAACTCCAACCGTTCTGTGATTCTGTGTAACTGAGATAAGGAACTTATCTTGAATCATTTAGAGAAATGAGAACCAAGTGAGACCACCAGAGGCAAAACATGATCAAAGTGATGAACAGGAACCTTTGGTGCTGACTTCTAGTATGGAACAACAGTTTATTTGTTAAAGTAAAAATAATCCATATGTTGCACAAGAACTTGAATGAGAAATTAGCTGTGTGGACGGATAGTTGTATCTAAAAGGTTATGGCAGCAAAGTAACCCTATAGGAATTAGGCTTGCAGGTGACCTGGAGGTGTAAACATCTCTAGCAGAGCTAGAGGAGATATTAGAAAGGCAGCTCAGATTTGAAAGGTGGAGCGTTACTCACTTTGTATGCAAACCAAGATGATGTCCATAAAGAACACAATGATGCCTGTTTTATGGTATAAAATCCATTTTAATTCGCCTAACAAGATACATAATTTCAAACTCTTTTGTCTGCTGATGGAATAATCACATAGCAGATTTCTTTTAACAAGAGAAGAAACCATTTTCATTTTAATAGTTTAATTTAAGAAGCAGAATCTTCTTTTCCATGTAATTTTTCATACAATGCTATTATTTTTTAATTGTATTTTCCATGTGATGGGCTAAAGGAAAAGAATTTGATAACCATTCTAGTCAACCAACCAACCATAAACCCATCCAGGACTTAAAATCTTTGTTTTCCACCTTGGAACATACAGTTCTTTCCTGTGTCTGACTGTACATTTGTTTCAGCTTGAATTTTAAGCCCTCTTGCTAAGTGACCTACTAAAAGTCCTTGTCCCTGCACATCCATTTTGTTCAACACAAACTGAACTGAGATCACAATGGCAACTGTAATGTAAGACCACCAAGTTAAGTTCAGCACCTGAATTCTGCATAGTGCAAAATCTTGAATTATCTTGAATGTCTTTCCATTATATCCTTTACACAAAGTATTTCTATCACTGAATTACCCGCCAGCTGGAAACTTCAGTTTGTAGAGTACTGTAATAGCTAAAGCTAGTATCGCAGACCCTGCAACATTTCATATGTGGGGATGTCCTAGGAGGAAATACTGAAACCTCACATAAGTCTTAATGACAGCATGAGACTGAGAAGGCACTTCGTATCAAATTACAGGTTGAACCAGCTTTGATATTAGCTCTTCCTCAAAACTATGAATACACAGCCAATGACTTTATATCTTCATGAAGATACTAATGGACAACACATACCCAGTTATGTTAATAGAGGCTGGTTATTAAGTTGTAAGATGTCTACATAGTAACAATATCTGCACAGTGCTACTGTGAAGAGGTCTATGATGACTAACTGTAATATTCTGCCCCCAGAAGTGTATATAGTGCTCTCAGGAAAGCTAATGGGAGATTGGAAGCTACCTCACATCCTGAGGATGGCTGGCCAGGAGACTGTAAAAGGAATCCTTTTTTTCTTCATTTAAATCTCACAACAATTCTTTCAGTTCTGCTGGTGCTTCTGCTTATAAATGTGAATAGGCTTTATAACACAACTGGTGTATTTTCAAAAAGCACTGGAAAAACTATTTAGATTAGTTTTATTATTCTATATTTGGTGCAGAGTGCTATGATAATTAATATGTGGTATATGGATCTACCAGCTTTAATATGTGAAGACATTTAATTTCATTCATACAAGTCTGCTCCATTTTTCTAATTCAGAAAACACTTTTAAGAATCTAAAAGGATTTATTTAAAAATTAATATTATTTTTAGAAAAGATAAAAGATGAAAGATTTGATTCTCTTAGAACTTCTTCAACAATTTCTCAGCTACATTCTTACCTATCTTAGTAATTTCAGACATTTAACACAAGGTATATAATGTTTGATTGTGATTTTAATATCTCAAATGACACTCTCTGTGGGACACAGTCTTTTAATACTGTAGTTAAATTTTTTTTCACTTTAGAAAAAAAGAGCCTGCTTGTTTTGATTGGTCTAAGTGGAAGATGGGGCATAGCTTGCATTTTTATATTTGGAAATGCAGCATAAAGTAATCAAGTTCTGCACTCAAAGAACATTTTTTTTAATTTTTTGTCTAGTAAATTATAGGCAATTTAAATATATTTTCTCAAATAAATTCTTTATGCTTCAGTTCTGTGATGAATCTATCACAGGCTTTTTCTTTTTCGTACAAGAGAAGAGACTGAGATTTACAGCAGATTTCTCAAGCAGGTCTATATGCCGAAAGGTCTATTAGAAGTGAAGTCTTAATTCATCATGCTCCAAAATACTACATTTTGTTTACTGGAGATCAAAGTTTTTGTGGTCCCAAGACTTCTCAAAGGGCAATACAGGTCATTTATGTTTCCCCTATAGCAAACTTTATTTATGGCAACACTCCACTATTTTCTGGGGGAAGTTTAAATATGGTTTTGACTTATAAAACTTAAAAGTGATTAATTTGAGATTGTTTGAAATGCTACATCTAGACCCTCATTGTTCAGTTTCTTCCCCATGCATAGTCTTACTGAATTGACTGCAGTTTCATAGCTATATTGTCCTTTTCCACAGGGAAGGAAAGAGTTCACATTTTTCTGGGCACCTTCAGTTACCATACAGCAATCAATTCATTTGCTACAGGGTTTTTTCAAAATCCTTTTGGCTGCTGTCTGTTTCACTGTTTGAACAGGCATGATTTAATGTGCGGTGTTGCTGCCCAAGGCAGAGGGGTTGGAAATAGATGATCTTAAGGTCCTTTCCAACCCTTACTATTCTATGATCTTATGATTCTATGATAGTCATAAATAATGACTGGTGCCCCCAAAATAAACAATGCAGGCTATAGATGAACAACTCCTTGATATCAGACCTTACTTCCTGTTACCTATGGTAAGCAATGGCCTGGGGTATGATGTGATGCTTAGCAAGATAACTTTCAGGTCAGGCTTGAAGAAGGTGGAGAAAATTTTCAGTATATTTAGAGAAAATTCCTCCTCAGCAAGGGAGAAAACATTGAAGAGCTTATCTGGGACAAGTACAAGGACAAAGTGGCACCTGAATACTCCATAAAAATTACATGAATTATGCTGTATGTCATGAAGGCCATTGTAGTAAGAAAAACATCATCACTTACAAGGTGACAGAGCAGTGGAACAGGTTGCTCAGAAAGGTTGTGGAGTCTCCTCTGGAGATATTCAAAACCTGCCTGGACATATTTCTGCGTAATGTGCTCTAGCAGGGGTGTTGGACTAGAGAATCTCCAGAGGTCCCTTGAAACTCCAACTGTTCTGTGACTCTGTATAACTGAGATAAGGAACTTATCTTGAACCATTTAGAGAAATGGGAACCAACTGAGACCACCAGAGGTATAACATGATCAAAGTGATGAACATCCATTTTGTTCAACACAAAGTGAACTGAGAACACCTTTATTCACCTTAAGCCAGCCTTACAGCCTTAAGAAAGACAATTTTTCATGCAGAGACTGTGTGATTTTCCTGTTACTAAGAGCATTTCCTCTAAGTTGTAGCTAAGATATGTAAAGGTGTTTGGTTCACACTGAGGCAGTTTCAGCTACATTTACTGTTTCACTGATCTTGAACCATACTCAAGCAAAATCAACCCACCCAGTGCTGTTTTTAAGATGCTGATAGAATATAGATTGCAAGCTTAAGGCTATATAGGCAGAAATTTTGATGCAGTAGATCTTATTTAACTAGTAAACCAAATGTGATTCAGTGGAGTATTTCAGCAGAGAGATCATTGCTAGTAGCCACAATTTGTATGGCCTATAGCAATAGCAGTGGCATGCATACTTGCTTTCAGGAAATTTACATCCACCAGGGAATGTGTAAACAGTACAAGTCAGACTCAGCAGTAAGAGATAAAATTCCAAATGTTGGATGGTTAAAAAGCCTTTGATGTCCTACATGAATAGGGTATATGTGGAGACCAAATACATATTCTCCGAATTTGATTCAATAAAGCTGAAACTCTCTGCCTTGCCCTTGGCCTCACAGTGCACCCCACATTAAAACCATTCAATAAAATTTGATACATTGCCAACTGTTGCCTGCCTGAAGATTAAACTACTTAAGTTTTCAATTACCTATGATATAATACAACAAAGACACAAGAGCAATGTCCTTAACCCTCCAGCTGAGCAATGAGGGAAAAAAAAAAAAGGCTATTTACATTGAAGGAAAGCCTGAATAAAGAGATGGGCTTTGCACTGTGCCCTGAAGGTCAACAGAGCGGGACTTGGTCTACCCATACTACCTATATAGCTTTCTAGTATATACTATGTCAGTTTGTGGCCTGATTTTATACATACATAACCCTTAACATTGATGCACTTCTACCAGTATGAAGATGATTGATCTTAGTAGCGCTGATACACTTATTTCCATGCAAGTGTAACTTGCTGATGAGGGAATGCAAAAGGCCATGTCTGCACTGTATCCTGTTGCAACGATATCTAAGCTAACTGTAGCTGATAGAAGTCCAGAACTGTAGCTGTGTTAAGACAGCAATGAACCTCCTAAGAGATAGTTATAGTAACACAACTACAGAATTGTGATAATGTGGCTCTGTTTCTGGGCTTTAATGTCTGCTTTCAGTTAATGCTGCACTGTGCTCTGTGTACAAACCTGCACACTCAGAATTAATTGGTTGATTTCTACTGTGGTTCTGACTTAATCACTGCTTCACACTATTTGATCCCTGTAGATCTGACCCTTAAACTAACAGGAATATTTTCCTTCTGTTTCTCTTCACTGATACTAAAGGAAGCCTAGATGTTGTTCAGCTGGAGAAGCTCACATTGTAAATACATTAGTTAGGGTGAATCTTATTTTTATGGTTTTGAGAAAAAGAGTAATATAGTAAAAGTAGGATATTAATTCCTATCCAGCTAAATACCCATCATTAGGATAGCAAAAATAAGCAAATGTAATTTATTAAAGTAGTACAATATCTATATGCAGAAGACGCAGCTTCAAGAACTCTTGGAATAGGGGGATAAAAACTCCAGAGTTGAGAAATCTGGTGAGAATTCGATGTTCTCATCTGCAGCTAAAATGCTACTAAATCACTTGGTCTCAGTGATTCTCGAGAGACTTGCATGAGTGAGTAAAAGAAAATGCATCTCAGGTAGTTAAGCCTCAGATCATGTATTAGGCCTCAAATCATGTAAGGCTCTCAAAGTGAAAAAAGCATGCTAATTTGCACTCTGAAGTAAAGCAGTAACTAATGTACTGGTGCAGTGTGATTCTTCTGACCAGCCTGACTAAAAGAGCGGGTCACTGCATCTGCACCAGCTGGAGCTTCTGAGTGACTTTCAGGAGCATAATATGTTTAGCAAGCAGCATGGTAATCTAATCAGTGAATGGAAAGCATGACTGTAGGCAAAATGTGGCAGAATGGGAAAAACTTACTAGTTTAAAAAGGAAAACAAAATGAACTTCCCTCATCATTTCTGAACCTGCATTTGTTTTTCTATTTCCAGGGGTTATAACTAATTTGCTTTTTATGTTAAAAATCTCATTGCCAGATATTTTAATACCATAATAGTAGCAATTTAAAGTAACATTGTACCTTACCAGTTATAAATTGCTGCATTGTTAATTGCTGCTTTACTGTGAGTTGAAGAAATATGTGCAAAAACATCTGGCCTTATTTGCACCTAACTCCAATTTGCAGACTCCTTACCTTGGTAAGAGTTCTAAAAGCAGCTCCTGCAGGAGTCATGCACTGGGACTGAATTTTGTACATTTTCAAAGTCATAGCAAGTTTCTATTTAAGATGTCTGAAGTAGCAAGCTGACATCCCAAAGAAAAGACTGATCTTTTATTCAGTGGAGAAGCAACTAAACATTGCAGAGCATGCCAATTTTGTAATTTCAGAGGGTTTTGAGATGGGAGCATTTGAATAATGTAGACCATGACACTGTAATATGTTATGAAATTCCAGCAGATGTAAATTTAATTTGTTAATTATATTCATATACCTTCTCTTCTGGGGACCTGCGAAGTATCTTGTAGAAAGACAGTAGGTTCTGCCCTTAAGGGCTCTTATTTAGCTTTTATCTTATTAGATCTAACAGAAAGAATAACTTTGATGAAGATGCAATGAATGTCTCATACATGAAACAATATTATCCATCTAGCCTGCCACAGAGTGAAAAAAACCTCCTGCTGAGTCTGCATATTTCAAATTAATTCATTTTTATTTTGTAGCAATTTGTAGTAAGTCAATAGAACCTCTTGAAAGTATTGGACCAGCATCCACACTTGATTACACTGATGAAAATTTGGAATTACTGCCTTGAAATCAGAGAAATTTCAATGAATGGAATTTCACATGTAAATAATGTATTTTGGTCCATTACCTTTTTGCAGTAAAGTGTAAAGGCAGTACATTACTTATTACCACCTTGCAGATAATTTCCCTGTCCTTCTTTGTAAATCCTTAAATAACTTTACAGATTGCAAAGACAGCATTTGGCATACTGGATCAAACTGGTGGTGTAAACTGCTTATGTCAAAGGCTATACTATCAGCTGCTTTAAAGAAAAGTTAAAGAAACTGTGCAAAGAAGAGGTATGGAAGAACCTGCTAAGAGCAGAAATGTGGGGAAATACAGTAAAAGAGCATATATATAAAAAGAAAGGGTATAATATAGGAAATGCATGAAAGGAGATTAACTCTCTCCTTTCTAAAGATATTTGAAAATGAATCTGTGCTATATAAAGTATCAACAATTATCCCTTCTATTAAATATTTAGACTAAATTCTCTATTTAAAAAAACGCTGGGTACTTCTTTTGCATCCAATGAATATTCATTGGGAAGTTCATTGGTGGGTGCCTATTCAAAACTGAAAGATCAAAAGGGAACTGTGTCAATTTTGTCCTTTTCGGGGTTGACTGCTATTTTTTGATGTAATAAATTGCCAATTTTAGAAGGGTAAAGAACAGAAATGGAAACGAGTATGCCTTTCAGGAGACTTTTGACTGTGCCATTATGAATAGTCTCCAAACAAACAGCTTGTTGCAAGCCATTCACATAGTAGATAGACATCCAATTGTTAGCCATGCAAATAGCCATATCCAATGGTCAGACAGCTGTTAGCTGGCTCTTAGAATGATTGGTAACCAGACTGTTGTAGGACTTACTCATGTCTACAGGCTGCTGGGTCTCATCTTTTTTCTAAAATCTTATTAATAAATTGAACACGTTTTATGGGATCATTGATGTCTATCACCTCGTTTCTCACAGTTTCTCTTAGTAACCAGTAGAAGACAGAACCAAAAAGAACAAGTAGGAAAACCGTATTTTCAGCTTATTTTTATAGACCAGAGTTTTATCTCCATAGGACTCTCATGGTGAAATTAAAGCCTTTTTTTGTGCAACCATTGCAACACCTTTGTACTTCCAATGCAAATACGTTATATAGGCACACATGTACACACGTATATATGCCGACACATGCTGCTTACAGACTTATACATATATTTCTTAGTCTTAAAACCATATTCTGAAAATGCATGCACCAGGAGCAAATTTAGACTTTCAGAAGTTCATGAAAACTGCTACTGATATCCAGGAAAGTTGTTTACAGGTGTTTTTCTAGAACACTGTGCTCTCTTTTAATTGTGGATGGCTTTTCAGGTATTGGTGGAGTTCTGTGTGTTGCAACAAGAATTTGTCTAATGCAGATTAGCTAAAAATACTTCAGATAAATAGAAAAAAAAAAAAGGAAGTTGAAAGCTCACTAGACGTCACGGTCCTGACAGTGCCCACAACTCCCCAAGTATGGTAGAATTCTGTAGCTGGACTCTCCATCCTGTTTGCAGAGCTAGATCTATAGCCCAAATTGTAAAAGATAGTGGGAGAAGGTGGGTTTCTCTCACTTTTACCTAATTCAGTAGTTTCTGACGTTGTGGTAGCTGATACTCATTTAATAAAATTGACAGTGTCTGGACTTAGGTAACTCAGCCCTGGCTTCCTCCCTGCACTCTTTTAGACTCTCATGACCTTATCTTCCTCTTCCCCAGATGAGGCCTTCCTGTGCTGCCTCTTCAGACTGCTGGTATCTCTTGAGTCCTCACATTGACACCTCACCTTCCAGCTCCAGCAAACCCAAGCATGTTGTCTGAACTCCACTAATTCTCTAAAGACACTGACATGTCTCTGCACTGTGTTGCTTCCTCAGATCTTTCACTTTTGGAAGAGCACTGTACATTTTCCTGAACAGGGTCTCTATGGAGCCAACACAGCTTCATGAAAACATAGCTCCTTAATTCTGTACCGAATCTTGTAACATCATCACTGAAACCCACAGCAGTCAACAGGAACCACAACTCAAAGGTTAGTGGTGACATGGGAGTGTTCAATGAGATTTCCATTTATTTGTGAAACAATTTGAGCCTTTGCTTTCTGCTACGTTAGTAGTTGAATTGTGAAGTTTTAGACTGAGATGAAGCCCTGCTGTGTATCTTTCAAAATTGCTGATATGAACAATGAGCAACAGAAAGTTAGAGTATAATTAAATAATCTGAGTTAGGACATTCAGTTGAAGAGACAGAAAGTTTTAGTCCTGCAAGTTATTACTTAAGATGCTTTTTGGATTCAGAATCAATTGTAAGATTATGCAGGTGCATACCTTCCCCACCATAGTATGCTTCTCACCTACAAGTTTATGTTGTATTTTTGCTTTATATATGCTTTCTCTATTTTTTCTCATCTCCTTCTGCCTCAATATTTTAGTTATGATGAATAAATAGGAAACAGAAGAATCAGGAAAACAGAAGTCACATAATACAGCCGCTTCATCCCCTTCTCAAGGCTCTGTGTGACTATCTAAGGAGGCCATTTACTGGGAGAGTAGTTTTCATATAGAAGGTAGGCAACTTGTCACAAGTTTCCAGTCTCTGAATGAATATTCGAACGAGACCCTGCTCATGGCCTCCCAAATCTCCAAGTGGAATGTAAACAAGATTGAAGCACTTCTATCAGTTGCAATAGGTAACCAAGGTTAGGTACAACGTTATATGGCACCATGATGTTTAAGCCCATCTAGGGGTGACTCTCTTTGTAGCTATTTTCCATATCTAAAGTTAGAAATTACCATGCTATACCTCAGAGAGATGTTAGAGGTTAAACTTCACAATAATAACAGAATGACTGAAATTATATCTAGAAATACGTAGCGTTCCCTCTAAAATACAAGCACTTAGAATAGAATTCTGAGGGACTGAAATAATTAATATTTGTCACTGAAATATTTCTTTCTGAACATTATGAATATATGCATTTGTGAGCATCTTGGAATATTGCTGCTAAAACTCTGCCTTGTCCTGTGAGAGTTCCAAATGGGTTTATGCATTAAAAAGTTTTCCCTCTCACCTAGTACATAGAACTGACTGCATGTATTCATCTTTTATTTTCCTTATCTATTTTGAAACTAGCAAATGCTTCCTCAGTTTCCATTACCTAAATATATCCATTAATCAAAGACCCCTAAATAGTATTTTCCAGGTCCTCCATATTTCATAACACTGTATCTTTTATTAATTACCTCAAAACCTGCTTTAATACTCCTTACAAGGTATCTGATTTTCCTTTTGCCAGATGTAGGTTCACTAGGTGAAAGTTACCATGAAACAATTTAATGGGAGCTTCAATCTCATTGTTTTTTACTAATTATTATTCATATATCCAGTGCCCCAGGTGTCTATGGAGCCTAACAGGCAGTTTAAAAAAAGGCCATAGCCCAATTAACTAAAACAGTAACTATTAAAAAAAGGTGCTTGTGTTTGGGAAAAGGGCAAGATGACAGGAATGATTGCAAGAATGAAAGATCACAAACATGCTTACTCTTACAGATGAAACTTGCCCATTTACAGCAAATTAAATGGAAAGACTGGAACAAAGACTGAAGCCCTCAGCACTGGGTGCATAACTGGAAGCTGAGGACTTTGGAGAGAGATCTGAAAAAAGGAGAATCATTGTGCAGGGATAAGAAGCATGAAGCAAACAAAAGCATGTGTCCTTTGTGAAACAAAGAGGCTTACGGAACTAGAATCTGTTGGGCTGCTGGGGGAAACAGGGCAAGTCAATAGCAGGGTTAAGGCAAACCTTCCCCTGGAAAGTGAGGATGGAAAATATTTGCTAACATCCCTTGCTGTACACTGCAAAGAGGACATTGTCTGGGCCATAAGAGAATTTACTTTCTGTAAGACTGATGGTTTATTTTTATCCACCATGGTTCTTGCAGTTACCTTTACCAAGCTGCAGCTATGCCGATGCTTAAGAATAGGCTTACTTCCAGTGTCAGGAACTGCAGGACTATCGAGGCAAGATCTAGACCACAATTCACTAATTTTGCCACTAGACTGAATATGCATAACAATTAAAAATGTTGCATAGAATTTTTTATCCTTCTGCTTGATTCATTATGGGTTCCCTGAAGAAACTTTTTCTTCTGAGTGAAGATGCAAGTATTCTGTGCTGCTGCTTTCCTGAAAAACACACTTTGAATTTTGTAGCTGCAGCTTGTCCAAATGTTTCTGTCATGTTTAAAGTGTAGTTTCCCTTTTTTATGAAAACTGCAACTTTTATGACAGGGGAAATATACACAATTCTGTGCTATTTCAACCTTCTTTGTACCAACAGCAGAGATGGTGTCAAATCTTCAGCTAGTGGAAGTTTGTTCTGGTTTCAGCAATAGCAGTCAAATTTTTCTCCCTAGTAGCTAGTGCAGCACTGTGTTTTGACTCAACCTTGGAACAAAACTGATAATACCAGTGGTTTTTCAGTTGTTGCTAAGTAATGTTTATTCTGATCAAGGACTTTCTGAGCCTCATGTTCTGCCAGGGAGGAGAGAAGGCCGGGGAGAAGCAGGGACAGGACACCTGACCCAAGCTAGCCAAAGACATATTCCATACCATAGCACGTCATGCCCAGGATGTAACTGGGAGTTATCTGGAAGGGCTAGTTTTCTGGGGGGAGTTGGAGGAGGTTTTCGGTCAGTGTTGAGTGGGTTGGGGTGTCGTGAGTTATCTGTCAGTCGTTGGTGAGATGCTGTATTCTTTTCCCTTGTAATTTCCTTTATCATTATTATTATTGGTGGTAGCAGCAGTGATTTGTGTTATACCTTAGTTACTAAACTGTTCTTATCTCAACCTGTGAGAGTTGCATTCTTTTGATTCTCCTCCCCATCCCTCTGGAAGGAGGGGAGGGCAAGAAAGGGGGGTTGAGTGAGTGAATGAGATGCGTGGCTGGGTTTAAACCACGACAAAGTTAAAAGTACTTCTCTTAATTACTATCACCTTGCTTAACCACAGCAGAAAATGTGACTTTTGCCTTAATTAACTGGAATATGGCATTTTAACCATTTCATGTATGTTTTTTATAATGATATCTTAGTTCTGACTTGAGTATGGTAACTGAAGCAGCGGCACTATAAGTAGAGTTCAGTTACCACATCAACTAAACTAAACCAAGAAAGTTAAAGTTACTCTTCTCACAGTGATAAAAAATGTAAAAATTCCTAATGCTGAACTTATGCTGCCTATTTCTTCATGTTTCCTTACATTCACTAGGACTGTAATATTTGTTTGCATAAAACTGTCAATGGAAACATAAAGCTGTTCCTTGATTTTGGCTGCATGCAGTAGTTAGTTAGCGAGGTGCATTCCCTGGCATGCTGCTTTTAAGAATGCAGGTGTGGGCTCATCCTTCATGACAACAATGTTGCTTCAATAGTCCTATATCCAGAAGTGGATGGCTGCAGGCCAGTATCCAGTTAACTTCCTGAATACAAGAAGAAGCAAGCTATCTATCTCTCTCTCTCATTTTAAATATACCTCTCTTTTTCTAAGTAGAACCATTAGTTTTTATTGATAGGACTAATGCTTTGCATTTAGCCCAAATTACAATAGGAAAGGAGATGCTTAAGGGTAACTGGGTGATGAAAGGACTACATTAGAGTACAAGTCCAAAGGCTGCTGTTTCCTATTTGTAATGCTGAATCCACATGCAAGTCATATTTAAGCTATAAACAGTGGCGCCTAGGGAGTGTACACTTAGATTGCCTTGAGAAACTAAATACTTTTATCAAATCACCAGTTGGACTTGTGTTTGAAAAACACTGCTGATCGAAGTGGCTTTTCCTATATTCACTTTTAGATGATACATGAGGCTTTCAGCAACCTGGACAACTTAATTAACATGTCGCCTCTGATCTTTTACACTTTTGCTTAGAGATGCCTACTATACATATTTCAGACCACAAATAATTTCACTCACCATACAATAATTCCAATGAGCCTCCACAGATCTACCTTGCTTTAATAATCAGAAATATTTTGCAGTTATATTACCTTCAACTGTTTCATCAGAGAACTGTTAGACTAAACCATTCATTTTCTCTCCTCACAGAAATATCATTTGCTGTTGGCTGAGTTTAATCATTTGATGCTATGAAGTTTTAGCCTCCAGAAGATAATGGTTTTGGCACTTGCTCACAATTATTTAGAGAATAAAGAGACAGGACCTGGCTAAACAGAAGAAACACATCCAGAGTGTGTGATTTTCATCATGGCAGTAGAAGGAGGCAGGTTTTTAATTCTCAGAGTGTCTCAATGTGGCAACTATCTTTGGGCTGAAACAATTTTCATTATAGTAGGAGGAGAACTGATAAACATGAAGATGTTATTAAATATACCTCAAACTGTAGCAGCTCAATAGAGTTCTGTTAACTCAGATGTCGTTACTTGCAAAGTAAAGGGGAAGACAGAGATTTCTGAAACAAGAGAAGAATAATAGTAAGAATATATGAGTTTAATTACCTCTATGTCTGTATATATATTTGAGGAATATGTCAAATGATCAAGAGGAATGATACAGCATCTGACAATGATTATGGCTTTGGAAATATAATGGAAATTCTGATGGGTGGATTGTGAAGTGAAATCTAAGTTCAACTATAAGAAAGAAATTAATGGAAAGATGAGATGTCCTCAATGTCGTAACTAAAAACAAGCTTACAGCTGTAAAGCTGACAATATGAGCATAACATAATATATAAAGCTGAATATAATTGTAGATATCTGTAAAAATTAAAGGCATCTGAAAACTGAGTACTCTATCCCTATTAAATGATGTCTACTTTTGGTACACTAATTTTGCGCTGGTGTATCAAAGTACCCGGAGACACATGGCCACAGCCAAAACCAAAACAATTTAAATGTCAAGGTAGTAACAAATATGACCAAATCTGAACAGGAAAGTGTATATAAGATCTGAGCCACGGTAAGCTGTAGCAAATTAAACTCTCCATGAAATGTAAACTTTGAAAATAATAGATAGTTAAAGTCAGTATTGGATAGGGATGAATATAGGCAGTGATAAGGAGAAGGGGAAAACAAAAGTAAGCGCAGGTCAGCAGAAAGTCATTTCAGACTTCAGATGGGGAAACAAAGTATTTGTCCAGGAAGGTTTCAGAGGAGTATACCTAGCTTTTATGAATAAATGAGGCAAAGTAGTTCTTTCTAAATGAACAGAGGATAGGAATTGATGGTTATTTTCCCAGCTTAGTTGTAACTCAGTTTCCTTGATCAGACATTAATAAGAAAAAAACCCTGAAAATTGAAGTACCATTAATTTTAAATTATCCCTTAAATATACAAAGAAAAGATACAGAGGAATGAATTAGGGTGGCTCTAAAACAGCCAATGTCAGTCTGACTTTGCTAACATGAAAGCCAATGGTAAAATTACCACTGATTTTGACAGAACTGGGGTTAGGTCAGTGCTGAATGCTTTTGAAAATTCCCCCCTCAGAGGATAACTGACCCATCAACCGTAACTGCTCAGTGAAGAGTAATGATTGCCAGACGAGTTGTTTATTTGTTTTGTTTTGCTTTGTTTTCTTCATGGGAAAACATAACAAAATTAGTAGATGATGAGAAAACTGGGGGAGGATACTGGAGTCTTAGAAGAATGGTCAGTACAGTTCCTCATGGGCACTTACCATTAGGTCACTCTGGCAGGAAAAACAGCAGTGCTCCACTGAGTGTGCCCATTGGCTGTGGTCAAGCGAGAGGGGGAATTTACCAAGAGACAGAGAAAAGTATATTGTGGTCTGGCTAGAGGAAAATGGTGACACTTCTGAAGGTAGCTAACTTTCTTGACATTTACTCATACAGAGGCAACACTTCAGCACAGCTCTGCCCTAATGACAAGGTTTTATACAGCGCCAGCCGTGCTGTCAGCACTTACCAACAAATACAAAATGATGCTGCTGCTACTTAAGAAGTAGATCATGTTGTAGACTGAAAGGCTGGAAACACAAGCAAAATGAAGATTTATTGGGGGATGTGATTTTACTGTCCAGTAACATGAGCATACTTAATCCTTATATTTCCTAGGGTTTCATCCTGAATACAATTAGAAAAACCAACTTTGAAAGCAGTAGTGTTGAGATCATGGGTAGAAATAATACATAGCACACTGGACATTACAGCTGAGATTCTAAGGCAAAAATTCTGTTGGCAAAAATAAAAAAATTGATGAAATTCAATGAACTCTTGGAGTTTACTGAGAAATAACAATATTTGATAAGGAATACAGCAATAAACCCCTATAAGATTATAGGGTTATTAAACTTCATGATATGCATCAGCTACATAAAAGCACAAAAAAAGATAACCCAAGTAGTGTTAGGCTACATTTTACAGAATACAAATTTAAATGTGCTAAGCAAACTATTTGATTTATACTGGCATGCTCTGGCTTTGACATTTTACAGAAAAGATTGTGAAGAAATGATTTAACAATGTATTTTGGTTGACAAGTTGTCTTTTTGACCTAACAAACTGGCTGAAGATGCTAACTCAGTTAAAAAAAAAATAAACTACTTGGAATGAATAAATGTGAAAATATTCTGGGGAACGTCATGCTCATGGTAGACTAGAAAGGCAAGGCAGAAAAAGCAGTTAAAGTCAAGAATGAACAGTTGACTCCTTTTTCTGATGCTGGAATCAGAAAGGGAATTCCTTCGTATTTACTCCCTGAGCTTGAGGAAGTTCCAGTTTCCTAGGATTCTTTCTGCTTCTTGCCTTCTTTTTTCTGGTGACATGGGCAAAATAAAAGCAGAGCACCATATGCAATGGCAGTTATCTTAAGATGTTGTTGGGATGCAAGATTTTTCCAGCACTTGACGGGGTTAGAGCCTTTACATAACATCAGCTTGTTCAAGTCACTGAGGCAATCTCTGAGGGTGTGTCTGTACCACAATAGCTGTGCCCAAGTACACCTTTTTATTCATGTGGTTTAAATAAGTTGTGTCTGTATGGCTTAATCCACCTCTGAGTTTCTCTGTTTGGCAAATATGCTTCCCTGCTCAAGATCTAAGCCAAAATGTGAGACAACTCATAGGAGCAGTATAGATGACTGGGGAATTTAGTCTTGCATGCTAGCTTGAGCCATAAACTAACATGGCTGGATAGACTTACCAATAAAGATTGGTATTCTAAAGTCAGGCAGTTAGTAGCTAGGGATGCTGAGCCAAATGACCTCATAGAGGCCTGCATCTTGACACCACAGACACTTATAAATAATTGCCAATACGATACAGGACACAAACAGAGCAGCATTTTTCCCACAGACATTTATGTCTCAGCCAGGGCAGGGATGGCTCAATAACTTCTCAAAGCAAGACCATTAGTCAGATTCAATTTTCCCTCATCCCATCACCAACCACTAATTAGGAGTATTCCCTGCTCTTGTGATTTTTATCATGGTCATGATATTTGATACTTCTCTGTAAAGCCCCTGTTTTGGAGCCATATGATTACATCAGACAGAAAATTTCCAGACCTTAAAGTTGGTTTTGGTTTGCTTCTTAAAGAAAAGCTATAAACCAAAAGAACAAATAGCCTCCAAATTCTTAGGCTTCTTAAGTGTCACTGTTTCTTCAGCCTGACATTACTTCAACATTTGAGGTTAACAATATGAAGGTAACATCATGTTAAACAAACAACCAGCCAACCAACAAAACTGTGTCCACCAAGGAACCAAATTAAATTCCTCTAACTTTTGGTAACTACCAGCTGAGTTTTGATCTGAACCAGGGACATCTACTTACTTTCAGTCTTTTACCTTTCCTCCCTTCCCAAAGCATTTCTAATTATCTTTATTAAACTAGTTTGCTTCATTGAACAGCCCTCAGAATAATTCAGTCTTGATACTACATGGTATTTTCCATGTAAATAAACAGAAATGTTCAGTGCAGAGAAATGTTAAGAAGGGTAATTTCAAATATTTTATGGTGAGAAGTATTTGAAACTTTCCTTGCTGGCCAGGAATGTGCAGTTTCTAAGCCAAGTGCCCATTCCAGATTATGTAGTTAAACTCTCACTATTCTAAAAGACATGAAGATTTTCTTTGGGAATTCTATGGCCTGTCATGCTGTTTTCTGAACTGATTGTCATTTTGTTACACAATTACTTTTAGTGATTCACCTTTTTAATGAGAGCAGAAGGGAAACAGCAAAGAAAACATTTCTCTAACATGTTTTCAGAAAGGCCCACTGGAATTTGAAATGGGTCCTATTTGGTGGACTTTGCATAATTTGTTACACTAAATACGAAACAGATTTCAATTGCAGCTGTAGTGCATGTGTTGTTCAGGAGAGCTCAAGTCTCCCAGAACACAGCCATTGGCTTATTAGGAGTTTGTCAAAATTGTAATCTCTGGGCAGAATGACACAGAGTAAAAACACCATGCAAAAAGGAAATGAAAAAACCAGTCAGGAGCAGACACTGTCCACTGAGGATTCATACAACATTTGCTCTCCTTCACCTTTGCTTTTGGCAAACTACATCATTACTTCATGGTAAGTGCACTGAGGGAGGGAGTAGCTAATATTTTACCCGTCCGTCTGATCAGCATTATTGTTATCACATGGGGACATGTGCAATGAGAGAAACATACCTTGTCCTGCACAGGGGATTTCCCTGGTTATATCCACCAAGGACCAGCCATGAACACTGCTCTATCCCTGCAAACTGCCTCTGTGATCACATAAGGCTGTGTGAACTTCAATTTGAACAAGTGAAATGGCTTCAATTAGGCATTACACTTCTCAGGTGCAAACAGTCTGTTCTGTCTTTGCCAATGTGGTTTGAATTTGCAACTCTAACAACAAAAGTAACTAGAAGTTATGTTGTTGTGCTGACAGGAGCTTCCCAACATTCAGTGCTGCCTTCTGAAGTGGAGGGTGCTCACTGGTGTCAGCAAGTACGACCCTGAGGTAGCAATCACGGCAGCTTCATATATACATATATGTATATGTATGTATGGCTATAGCTGCAACTAGACCTTAACAGAGAAAAATGTAATCACAGGTAAGCTGTACAGTTGACATATTTGTCTATTTCTGAATAAAGATCTAGATTAAATAACCATAAAAGAAAATTTATAATGTAGCTTTTAGGAAACAGGAGCTGGTTTTTAATTCTGTGTTTTCATCTTGCCAGAAGAATTCAGTAGTGGACTAAGATGAGTCTCTTCTGCATTACCACAATGCAAACACATAATAGAAGAGGTAGAGTCATGGAATCATAGAATCATAGAATAGTTAGGGTTGGAAAGGACCTTAAGATCATCTAGTTCCAACCCCCCTTCCATAGGCAGGGACACCTCACACTAAACCATGCCACCCAAGGCTTCGTCATGACACTTCTCACTCTTAAGATATCTAATATTTCATGTTATGCCTAACTTTAGTTGCTCATTGTTGGGTTTAATGTTAACATCCAAGCAAAACTCTTCTTGTGATTTTCTTTGACATCCTTCTTGGTCCATTATGGACAGCAACAATCTTGTGCCCAGGAACTACATGGGGAAGAAGGTTCCTTTTTAAAGTTGTTGCCTAGACATGACAGAATGGGAATAAGAAAATGGCTTAAAGCTTTGCAGAGTGGATAGGCTCCGTGAAAGTTGTGATGTTCAAATCAGACAGAGGCACAAGACATGGGCAAGGAGACCAAGTGCTGGTTCTGTCAGCACTTTAGAATATGGAAGGTAATCATGTACTTAAAATCACATGCATAAGTGGCCAAGTTAAAACTATAGAAGAAACTCTATGGAATTTCTTAACCGTTTCATTTCTTTTAACACAGTTTAATATAATTCTTATCTAAGTTCAAGAAAAGCCTTAAGGAATGACATATGCTACAGATAAAAATTTAACAATGGCTGACTCAAACTTCAGACATTATTTCATAACTGCTTCTTTCCTATGCTTTAAACTATTCAAAGTTTACTAGTTGAAATCTGCTCTTATTCTGAGCAGATTTCTATGAGGTCCAGTTGTTGATCAACTACTGTGACACAACTTGGGATTTCACAGTATTTGAACCTGTGATCTTCACTGTGCAAAACATGAAACTCAGTTGTTGGAACTAGATATTGGCAGTTGATCAGTAAAAAAGAAAAAGAAAACCTGACCCACCAGTTTTTGCTATGTCTAAGCCAATGTTAAAACACATGCTTACTGCTGTTGACGAAGGTCCACTTTGTGAAGCATGAACAGGCATGCAGCTTGAAATGTAAATCTAAGAGCAACAGTTTTTGTGGAGTTCTGCTATGTCTTTTTCCCCAGTGTTTTAGGCCTAGGTAAGTATTCCACCATCTGAGAAATGTTTGAGTAAGTCCTGATCTTACACCAAAGGAATTCAGTAATAATACTCCTGAGCAAAACCAAAACTTTAATTTCCAAGCCAAACCATTAATTTCCTGAAACACCTTCATCTTCTTTCCTCCTGGCAGTTGTTCCCCTTTTAACCTTCCTTTATCCTAAGACCATCACAAACATTTTCAGTCAGCATTATGAAAAATGAACTAGCTATTGCCAGGTAAGAGCAGCTGGCATGCAAACAAGGATTCAGTCACCTAGATCCCTAACAGAAGAGAGGTATTTGAAATGCTGTGTCTCTAGGAATAAAAATGAGGAAATAGTTCCTGCATATAAGTATCCATATATATAGTTACACTCTTCACATATATAGGTGAGAATACTTGTCAAATATTGCGAGGGAAGACCTGCGTAGGAAGAGATTCAAATGCACAAAGGAATCTTGCATATGAATTTTCTATTTAAAAAAATTTAGGTCTTTGATTCTTATTTGTGATTATTTTTCATGTTATACAAATGTGCAGTGTCTTCGATCAATGGGCTTTATAAAAACATGAATTTGAACTTGGAACATCAGAAGTAGTCTTTGAGTAAGAAAGGATGAGGTGATGAGAAATAAAGTGATTTTATGAGAAACTTAAAGCCAGACACTGACAGTCAGATCATGCTGGTTCCCAGTGTCATGAAAATAAGAGGGATCTGGAAGCTGGCAAGGGGAGAAAAAGATTCAGAAAGTGAAAAATGGAAATATGGCCTTATAAGGTGCAATTGATAATCTTTTTTCAACCTCTAGAGGACAACACAGGGTATTGAAAAATTTAGAGATTTCTGTTATTTATATGTTTGTATTTGCACGCATTCTTTTAGTCTGTCCTTCCTTTTGCTTTTCTTAATTAAAACTTATAATCTGCAAAGTGTAGCTGAGAATTTTATGTATACCATTCCCAGATAGCTTTTATTCTCCCAGAACAAACAGCCAAGTCTATCTCATTTAGGCTGCTTTGTCCTTATGGTACAATCATCTGTCATATATGCTCCTTGCAAAGTAACTCAATGAAGTGTTATGTCTAGGAACTACAGAATACAAAGAACTGATTTTAAAGCAATTTACACATTAACTTGGTTTCACTGACCTGGTACCTGTCTAAAACTTAGATGGATAATTTAATTAAGTTCCCTATTTAGTTAGTAAAAAGAAGGAGGTAACTCTAGACAACGAATCATTCCTTCTTAAAATAGAATGAGTTAACTGTTGGAAATGCTCAGCTCTTCCCACTGATTAGACGATTATCAGAACTAGGTACCTAATATTTAAGTAACAGTAAGTCCCAGTTTCAAACAGCTTTTGATTAGTAATAAACAGAATAATGAACATGACGTGGAAAAATAATAAACATATCATGTATTGGTATAAACAGACAGTTCTGTCAAAGACAATGGCTTTTCTGACTTTAAAATCACTATGTGCTTTCTAATTTTATGACCAGTAACAACATATAAGAATCAGGAAGGACATAAAAATTATAGAGTTGGATGTCTTCAGTTATAATGGTATGTCAGGAGTAATTTTACTTGAAGCCAATGAAAATGCATGAGTGTAAAACCTTGTGGAAGCAAAGAGGAATTAGGAAATGGGATCAGATCCAAAACTCACTGAAATCCATGTGAACTTTTTCTCTGAATTCTCTAAACTTTGGATCGAGTTCCTATTTCCTTGGAAAACAACAGCAGTTCAGCTTCTTAGGGTTGCCAACATTTCTGCAGTAGTCAGACATATTCTGCAGCACTGCATCTAGGGGGATATTGAAAGAAATGCTCTGCCAAATGTATCTGTACAAAGCAAACCCACAATTTCTGTGGACATTTATGTTTTTTTACTGTGCAAGCAGAGGACTAAATTGTATTTTAGAGCAACTGTGACCATGACATCTCTTTTTGTCTGTCTCTTGTATATTCGTAACACCATACTGTTACTATGGAGTAGAAATGACTGAGCTGCCCTTCAAATAGGAAAGCAAAGATTTATAGATTTATGCCTTCCTTGTGATTTTAAGATCCAGGTATCTGTTCACCTCTCCAGGCTTTAACAGTTTATAGACTGAAAGAAGTTAAAAGTAAATATATGAATACAGGTTCTACATTTGCCTTGTATTTATATTTAGAATGGATCTCCTCTTTTTGCATCAAATTTATCATCACTGTGTTTCATGGGTTTACTGTAAATCTTGATGCTCAAAAAAGCATAGCCAACATTTTAAAATTGATGCTGACGTAGTTTGATCTCAACAAGCAGGCTAAAATATGCAATAATGTGTAAAGCTGGCAACAACTATAGGAACAAGTAAAAAGATTTTTTTTTCCTCTTAAGGCTTGAAGAAGAGAATAGCAAACATAAAAACTAGAAATTTCAATGGTTTAATATTTTTTCGATGCTGTGTTTAAGCATAAATTAATCTATGAGGCTATTTGGGATGTGCCAACAGGTTGAAGCACTTTTCAGTTGTTCTAACTACTTCTTAATAAAGTGGAACTGTTTGAGGATTTGACAAGTCCCATGGGTCAGGAAACACATATTAAACAGCCTTTGAGAATTTTTCTCTTTCAGTACTGAGCCAATATTGCATGACATAAAAAGTGGTCCTCCATTCTTTTCTCTGCCATGCAGAGATCTCCTTCACTGTCTTTTTTGAGTGTGAAGATAGGATGTTCTGTCTTCAACATAAATCCTACTTAGTTTCAAACTGAGAAAAAAAAACCTAAACAAAACCCCCACAAACTTCTGTGAGGAGGGAGAGTTATAAGGAGGAAGAAAAATAGAAAAGGAAGACTGACAGAAAAGGGACAAAAAACAAGGGAATGAAAAGGCTTTTTCATTCCTCTCTTTCTTACTTTCACTACTAGCTTCTCCCTTCATTCTCTTGTGTGCTCCACTTGCATTGTTTCATCTATTAGCAACTCTTTTTCTATTCTGTAATCTCATTGGTTTTTATTCATTATTATTCAACTCAGACAAATGCCTTAAAGAAAGTATATGCAATGTTTTAAATATTTGTTCCTAGAACCCAAAGTCATCAACACAAAATGTGTTGTTTTCCTGTGTGAGAAGATATTTTCCAGTTTTCCATCATGTCTACCAGAAAAGGCAGCAGAGCTCTAATTCACAGGCTGTCATCTGAAGAACTTAATCTCATCTCCAAACCTGTTTCACTGAACAGTGGTACAACCATAGAACACCATCATTTGACCAAACTGTCATACCCAGAGGTAGGGTAAAATCTCAGAGATTGAGAAATTTACTATCATGTTTACTTTATAAAATAGCTGAGTGGGTTGAAACATTCCTCTTTCTTGCCACATGTCCCTTATTCTCAATCATTTTATTTAGTATGCATTCAAGATTTTATGTTTTATTTTCCATTTTTTTCCCTTTTGCTATTAACTCCTTCTCATTTTAACTAATTTTGACATTTCAATGGATTCTTCTTTCAGTTTAGAAAAACAATGATCTGCCCATCAACACTTTCCTATTCCATCTTCTCCAACATCCTCAGCAAATAGCCCACACATCTGATGAAATGTCTTTAAAGTCATTTTGTTTTGCCAGTCACGAAGAAATACTTAATTTCTGACCCTAAGTGATTTTTACACACTGGTACCATATGGCTGAAGCTATTGCTTTTTTTTATATATGTATGGTTGTATTCACAGGCTTTGCATTTGTTCCTTTCCTTAAATTCTGCAGCAAGACTAAGTATGTGTAAAGGACTAGAGCCAAACAGGTGCCAAAGTGGATGATATAATGTTATTCAGTTTTAAGATCTCCGAATAAGTTGTAACATAAAGTAGGGATAGTAATAAATAAATGAATAAATAAATCCATAACTTTATACCTTTTTTACTTGTTGCTGGAAAACGGCAAAATATTCCCATGTACACGGGTAAGATCATTTGCTTTGCTAGCTTTAAAATAGAAGGATTTGGAGATAAATTCTTAGAATAGAAAAATCCTGAAAGCAACCGATATACAGCACTTCATATTTTTTCCAGTTTTTACCAAAAGCTATTTTGAATAATTTACATTGAAAAGCGGCTAATTTTGGCTGATGAAACACTTTGCCACTGTCCACACTCCTGAAAACCAATGTTTCCTTTCAAAACCACCTCTCGTCCATTGGATGCAAACCTTGCCAAATTTTACTGTAAATGAGCCATTTCCATAGGACAATCGATCTGACTGGAATATCAGAATGTAATTTCCTCCAATCTATATATTGTAGTTCTGACTGTGAACATCAGGGATTTCTGATGATCTGTCTATGTCTGAGACTAGTTATGTGGACAGGAATTTGGTCATTCAGGCTATATTTCTGTTACTTTGCACTACTTACGACAATAAATGACCTCTGAAACAGATTAAAGCCAAAGTGATGATTAGGGATACATCCAATCTAGAATACTGTTAATTGTGTGCAAGACAGAATACAGTGAAGGATGCTCTCAATTACATAATGAGATAGTCACATAATGAATGCTTAAAAAGTTAAAATATTCTTTTCATTTTAGGCTTTAATGTCCTTTGCATCAGATTCTAGGGACAGACCACCTGACTTACTTGTATTAATAAATTGGTCCTACAAGTAGCATGCTGAAACCATATACAACTTCATCAAATGCACCAGCACCTTAGAAAGGTCAGGTCATTTGTTGACTATACATTTTTTCCCAAATTAACTTATTATTAGAAATGACCATTCAGCAAAATATCAGCTTCTGAGAGGGAACTTTATGCTGACTTATACTACTGTACTCAAGCCACTGGGTCTGTTTGTGCTGAAGATGTTACTATTTTAAGTAACTGTTCTTTATCTTCCTTAAAACAAAATCATTACCCCCTTAAGATTTTCACTTTATGTATTCCCCAATGTCACAAACAATCACTTTTTCACACCTTTTCAAGACTGACTTCCCAGACAGTCTGCCCTTACATCTCCCAAAGCCCAAAGAAAGCTGCAAATACAATCCCAGAAAGCTGTGTTTTATTTTGACATGTTCCTCTTTTCCTTTGGAAAATAACCCTGAAGAACAGACAAGCAAGTGTAATATATTACCTCTGGTGGCTTAGCTGGACAGCAGCAGGGGCTTGTAATAAGGATGTGGTAATACACCACAAGGAATCTGTAGACTCATAAAACTTGACCTTATAAATCTCTACGTTTATCAGTTCCATACAGCAGCCACTCCCTGTGGTGGAAGTCTCAGACCAATAAACCTGCAGTTGATAACCATACAATTTAGCCTCCATTTTTCCCTCCAGGCCAGCTAATCATGCTACATTAATAATGTCTGAAAAAAAATTGGAATGTCATTTGAAAATAAAAATACCACCTGATTTTTGTCATTATTTTGCATGCAATTAAGATGTTAAGCAAACTAGTTTATAGTAATAACCAGGAGTCCTCAATTTTTTCCTTGTTCATACCTCTGTTTAAAGTTCCTGCTCTCATTGAAAACTGGTTTGTTTTTTTTTTGGTTTTGGCTGTGTTTGTTTGTTTTGAAATTCACTTAGGTTCCTGAAGTAGATGACTCCTTTCTCTGGACACTAACCACTTGAGAAACAAGACATTTCTGCTGCAGGGACCACTGCAGTGCTCTGTTAAGCAAAGGTGTGTCATGTATACCCAGCACCTTCTGAGAGCCAACTTCAAGTAAGGGAGATCTGGACTTGGTGCTAAAGACCATAGTCCAAATGCCCTTTGAACACAGGCCCATATGCACCAGTATTTCTGATGTGGATTCTACCTTTGCCTATAGCAAGCACTTACACAATTCTTTCATTGGATTCTCATGCCTATTGTTTCCTCCACATAGTGCTTCACATTCTGGATTACACTTTGTGAAGTGCAGTGGGAATGATTTCAGATTACTTCTGGCTTTCAATAATAAAGTTTATTTAGAGTAACCCTCTTTCCCTCTCCCCCCCCCCCAAAACAATGAAAACACATTTAAGAAATCCAAATTTATCTTCTGATGCAGTATTTTATCTCAGGTGGAATGGCTGAAGATCACCACTTGATAGCTTACTCCAAAAAACATTTCAAAATGTGAAGTGCACTGGGATGAATCAGGCTATAGAAACTTAAAATAAGACTACCAAGAAAGTAGTAAATATAAGTGTTTTCCATTTTTAAAGCTCTATTTGCCTCTGATACCCACAGGAACTCCCAACTGCAGGCAAGTTAATTAGGGTTATGCAAGGAAGCAAAAGAGGATTGATCCCCAAAAGTCTAACTTGACTTCATTACTCCAGAGGAGCTAATGGACCCATCAGTCATCAAAGGCATTCAAATTGGCATGCTTTACATTAAAGACCAGCAGCAGATCTTACCTTACTATGTTTTGCAGACAAATAAGGTTTCTTCTGTCAAAACCATTGCCAGAAGTGCGAAATTGAAGTAGCTGCATTTTGATTGCCTTGTCACCATAAGGCAGACCCTAGGTCAATGGACAATATCCCATGTTTCTTGCCCAAGGAATATGTAGCCAAGGAGGAAACGGAAAAGAATGCTGGCTAACCACCACTTCAGTGCACTTGAAGGAGTCCAAGAAAATATACTGCACAAAAAAATAAGAAAATACAGTTTATTTTCCGTTAAGAATAACAGAGGAGAAAGGATGAATAGAGAATGATTCTTCAAGATATAAAACTTTCTTGGGACTTTCGTTACGGATGCACTCATATAGCCCCTCTTATTAAAGACAAGATACATCCCATAAGTAAAGTTCCAGACATTCACTCTTGATTATAGATTCAAAGAAACTTTGTTCCATGTATATACATTAAAACTTAAAACTTGCATGAACAAGGTCACACCACAGCAATAGTCACTCAGACTGCCAAAACATGAAAAAAAAGATGATGTCTTTGGAATAAAATATTTTGAGAGAAAACCAAACTGAAAAATAAAAATCCAAACATGATTAATCTTGTTTCATTTTATTCCCTTTCTTTTGCCTCAGGAAAAAAAGTTTGCTATTTTCTGGAAATCAGTTCACCTTGACTATTTAATCACCAGCAGGAATGACTCAAGGAATAATGACAGCATAATATAGGAGTTCTCTTTCCAGCATTATCTTTAAAGGCAGTGTAGAAAACCAAAGCTGGGTAGACTCTCTTTTCCTATAGCTGAGCAGTTTTAACATATTTTTTCCAGGATTCCTTAACCTGTGATGTGACTTTTCAGTAAATATGTACTTATATTTTAGTCTTTCAATCATGTAATCAATTTAATATGTGTTTTTAAGGGAACATTAACAAATTCACAATTCTGCTTACAAAAATAATGCTGTAATGCCCTGGCTCCTCCAGGTAGTGACAGCTATACCACAGGGGTTAGGATTTTTCTCAAAGAATTTTATGATACAGCACCATACATAGCATAAAATAAAGCAGGTTTATGGTTCTCACAAATTATTTTGCAGTGGAACAAGTACTGCATTTCAGAGAAAATGGAATGTTTACTGGACTTTTAATAAATTTTATTTTATTTTATTTTATTTTATTTTTACACTTTATCAAGACCAGCATAAAAATGCGCTGGTATTTGAACTTTTTATTCAAGCTAGTGTAGTTTTTTATTGTATATATAATGGAAATGGTAAATTACAAACACTGGATCTGATTCTGCAGTGATCACTAATCATAGAAGTTGTATTTCTGCTTTTTTCTGTAGAAAGTTGATCTGCCAGTCCTTCAGAAAGTAATCCTGCTTCATCAAATCATTTCCATGAAGGGATTTCATGTCCAATTGTTTGAATGACTAGGGTTACATATGTAGGGTCCACAAATTCAAATGCTTGTTGTCATCATATAATTTTTTTCCAACTGATTTGTGCAAAATATGTCTATACTGTGTATGGGAGAGAGTTGAAAATATCCTGGATGCACTACTAGCCTGACAAAATACAAGGACTATCTAGTGCAGGGTGTTGCTGGTGGACATGCCAGTTCATCTACATATAGACTATTCTCCCTTGCAAAGTGCCTAGCAAATTAGGCAAGATTGTTTTTTGATCTGAGCTAGTTTATGCAGCAATAGCACAGGTATCAGTGCACTGTGCTCACTAGACTTGTCAGTGCTCAGGTCAGCTGTCAGAGATCCATCTCGGCCACATCTGCATCACTCTGTGTTTATACTGAAGCAGCATAATCAAATATTTATATGGACCTATTCTTTGGCAGGGCTTTAAGCCCTCCTCAATCACACTTCCCCGTCATCTGTACTTCTGCAAAATTAGTAAGTACAAAATGCTGCCATTCCTCTGTAAGAAGGCATTAAGCCCCTGCAGCAGCTTATGCAGCTCCCCAGAGGACTGTGTGAGTTTAGACTGCTGAGGCTAATTAGTTCCCATAGGGTGAAAAGGCAGAAGAAGAAAGTTGGCAAAGGTTCTTTTTCTGGAAAGCCCCCTGTCATTGTATCTGCAGCCTTACTTTCAGACATTCCCAGTCTTAGCTTTTGCTCTGGAAGCTCTCCAGTCGCCTGAACTACGTCAGGGACTGCCTACATAGGAAAACTACTGAAGTAGTTATGGTAGAATGGCTGCTCAGGGGTGGGGGGAGGAGAACCGAAGGGATACAACTCCCACGGGTTCAGATAACAACTATCCAGTAACTAAGGTATAACACAAATCACTATCACTATCACCAATAATAATAATGATAAGGAAAACAAGGGAAGAGGGTACGATACCACCCGCCAAAAGTTCCCTCTGCTTCCTGGTAACTCCTAGTTACCCCCCGGGCATGACGTGCTATGGTATGGAATACCTCTTTGGTCAGTTTGGGTTCTGTCCCTTCTTCCTCTCTGCCCCCCTCCTCCCCGGCAGAGCATGAGGCTCACAAAGTCCTTGGTCAGGGCAAACATCGCAACAACCAANGACGTGCTATGGTATGGAATACCTCTTTGGTCAGTTTGGTCCTGTCAGTACAGTCCTGTCCCTCCTTCCTCCCGGGTTCCCCTCCTCCCCGGCAGAGCATGAGGCTCACAAAGTCCTTGGTCAGGGCAAACATCGCTCAGCAACAACCAAAAACATCGGCCTTATCAGCCTTGTTCCCGGGTTAAGTCAAAACACCAGCTACTAAGGAGAAGAAAAACTGACTGCAACTGCTGAACCCAGGACAAGCAGAAAAGAAATTTAATCCTGGAACAATCACTACTTTTTCAAAGAGTCACCATTCTGAAATAAAGCCCCTTATTCCAGAAGAGAAATTTCACATGGGGGGTTCGTTTCACTGTAGACACTAGTCAGTAGAACTGTATGGGGAAGCTCAAAATGTCACATATAGAGAAATAATGCCATCTCTAAAGATTATGACTTTTTTTCTTGTCATACAGTTCATACCTTGATTCCAGCATTGCTTTTTATAGTTTGATTCCTGCATTAAGTTCTTTCCTAGCAGATCTTGGATGTAACTATGTATATGTTTATACAGTAAATACAATGAAATCCTACTCAAGAGTGAAAAAGTATTCCAGTTTTTATGCTTTTTACAGAGAAAGTGACCTACTTTCCAAAAGTAAGACAAAGGAGAAGCTTTCCATGATCATCTGAGTTAGATGCACATGTGTGCATCTCTGCTACTTACAGAGCATCACACCAAGAAAAGGACACCAGGAAATATGAGAATTACTCAGTGCTGATCAAGTTGCAGAGGGGCAAAGAAGCAGAGCTTCCTGGCAGACAAAACAGTGGGCCAACACTGTGCAAACAGATTCTGGTTTTGGCTCCCTCACTGACTTGCTGCATTGGCTTTGTGATAACGATTATAGTAATCACTTTTGTAACATACTCAAAGACCTCATATGGGATGCAGATAACTATCTTTTACAAAAATTGAGTGTATCTATGCAACTTGTATGTTCAGCAAGTCTTAAAGACAATATACATTGAATATTTTTAATTCTGATTATCTTTCAATATGTCTGTAACCATTATACATTTTCCTATGAAATTGCTTCCTGTAGCAATAGGTGGCAAGTGCTCCAAGATACCTTGAGACCTCTTGAAGCAGGATAGTTGGTGCATTTGTTTGTGCAATCAAGATTATAATGACTCAAAATTCTCTAACAATGTAATCAACTAACAAAACCAGCAGCAGAATCATTATTTGCACAATCTTTCAGTGATCATAGAATCATAGAATCAACTAGGTTGGAAAAGACCTGTAAGATCATCATGTTATAGCAGATACTACTTGTAAGTCATTTTGCTAATAAAATAAATAAATTTGTCAAAAACCCCAAACCCAAATTATTTCTTTCAAGCCTTATTGGCTTCTGTGGTTGGGTGGGGGTACTAAGTCTTGAACATGAACAAATCCTTGTTACTATTGTACAGAAGTGTGCTCTGTGACAGGTAAAGACTTAAATGTCTTTAAGGAGCTGCTTTGGACCTCAGTGAATAGAGCAGAAATGTGTGCTTAAAGTTAAGCATATCCTGAAGAGATCAGCCTTGCAAATAGATGCTAATTATAAGTTGGTTCATTGGTCTGTAGTTAATCTAGAGAAAGGGGAATTATATCATTTCTCTTTATGAGAAGACAAGGTGGAAGAAAGCCAAAATTGTTCTCTCCTCATCACTGGGAAGGAATGAAGTAGCAGTAGCAGCACTCAGTAAGTGTTACAGGTACGGTCATGATGTGGTGGCAGAACAAGCACTACATCTGGTGGTTTGCATGGAAGAACAGATCTTTGTGCAGCAGCAGCTTGGCACATTGTGGCAAGAGAAAAGAGACTCACATCTTAGAGTGCTGAGACATCTAAACCCTGTCTTTCTGTTAGCAAACACATTGGACTTGCTCTACGAGGTGTTAAATAATGTTGTTATGGTCTAGTTGATCTGTAAAATCTGCTGGTTTTCTTTAGATTATTCTCTTTCTGCAAAATGTAGGAAAATTGTGTGATGCTTTTCCTGACAGAGTTCTAAGGCTGGCAGATTAATATATTTATTTGCTTTTGGCACCAGGTTACAGAAAACTATTGTACAAAAAGAAAAGAGGCCGGGCACCATTCATGAAGGAAAGCATTTATTTTGGGTGAATGTAAAGTCCTAATTTATTCAGCGTATTTTTTAGGCCCTGCACTTTATCCTTTTTTAATTAACTCATTTCCAAGCTTTAAATCTCATAGAAAAATATTTTATTGGAATTTCATTACCATTGTTTTCCTTGGGAAGGCAGCTTATAATCTTCATGATATTATTGTAAAGCCATCACTAAGCAACATGCTTTGGCATTTGTATGGCCTTTGTCCACCTCTTTCCCTCCACCCAAATGCACACATTTGCATTTACTGTTAAAATATTATGGATGCTGACACCAGTTTAGCCACAAGACCTGGTGTTAGACTGTCTCTAATTGATTTAATTATTCATAATTGCTCAGCTGGGGCTTACGTGTACTTCAGCATGATTCAGGGAGAACATACAAGTATGCAGCTAATGATGTGTTCCATCATAATTTACAACCGTGAAGTTGCTAGAGCTACATTGTATCATCATAGCACATTTCTAATCCTGTTTAGAATGCTTTTTCAGAACTTGCCAAAAAAGAAATAACCCAACCATAAGTCTAATGCTCTTCATAAATGAGTTTTAAGATAGGGTTGGAACGACATGCTGTCTTTTGGTTTATTTATATTAAAATTATCGATAGACCATTGCATATGTGATTTAATTGAAAAGCATTTATTTTTGTTGCCTCCTTTCTAAGTGTGCCTGCTCATCCCTCCTTTCTACTTGCTCATCTTGTGCTAAATAGGATGAAATTTTCTGTGGAAAATGTTATTTGTGATTATTAAAAAAAAAGTAACTTCTGTCAATGCGATGCATTAAAATGATCTCACAGTGGCTTATTTAATTGTCATCAAGCATGTTTTCATAATCAGTTCAAGACAAGCAATTCTGACAATGCCATGTATATTTTATGAGACAACATCCCTGAATACAGCTACTGGGGGATGGTCCGTTTCTTGTCTTTCAACAGTTCTTTACACAAAATACTAAAAATGAACATGATTTCCAGTGTAACTGGATGATTTCATATAGGGCCTTTTTTTTGCCTGTAATTGAAAAAAAAAAAAAAAAA
>NDXB01006576.1:295468-362498 GCA_002631895.1 Agapornis roseicollis | reverse complement strand
ACCTGACAAAGGAAAAAAAAAAAAAAAAAAAAAAAAAAAAAAAAGGGAAAAAAAAGGAAAAAAACCACTTAGCAAACCACAAATTTCAGAGACCTAGTCACATCTGTGTTTTATCAGCTTTTTCCGGATAGTATTACACCAAACAATTGTCTGCAGATCGGTAGACAGCTGAGACTTTAAAGTGCTGAATTACTGAGAAAATGCTAGAGATAAAAAACAGCACATGTATCCTATCAATGTAATGAAACCAACCTGCTGCTAGCGCCATAGAGCCTTAGTTCTAAGTACCCTGTAGAGGAACGGAAGGCTTTCATTTAACTCTTAAGAGGAAAGCAAGGGAAAGAAGAGTAAAGGTCATCTAATACCAGCCTTAATCACAGAACTGAAATACTCTCAAATATATGAAGGGAGGAGGAATGCTTGGTGTTCAAAATAAAACAACCGCAGACAACAAGAGTGTGTCTGATCATACTGGGGATAGCATTTCCTGTTGGAAATTCCCAAGACTTAGGCTGATGTCAAGTGGAGTTACAGACATGAAACATGGCAAAAGCTGATACTAAAAAACCTGGATACTCAGGCACTGCCACATAAAGGGCAATTCAATCTAGTAGAAAACTCTTCAACAGGAGGCAGATTCAGTAAATCAGCCAGAAGGTATACTGGAAATGAATAATGGATATTTCTTGAATGGAGCATGGTTATTAAGCATCAGAGCTACTATTCAATGACAGACGTAAAATTTGAAGTTATGTTCAGAACTCCAAAAAATTTCCAGTGTACTCTGAATATAAAGAAAATGGAGACATGCAGATTCAAGTAAAGTCCATCAGTCACAAAAAACTGATTGCTATATTTCTCACCTTTACTTCAGGTTGACTTGGCTGAGCATGGCAAGTGTCTGAAGTGAAATAACTCATTAAGTAGTTGATTGTACTCACTGAAGGTAGTGATAAAACTTCAAAGATGATTTTTTAAAATTATTTAAGAAAAAAAGAATTAATGGCACTTTATGACTTATTTCATTAAAGTTCAAATCTTATCATGCTGACTTCTACTGGAATAAGAGCTAGCCTAAAATGACTGCACAATGCAGGAGAGAAATTAATCCTTACTCTTTGCTCAGACAGTTCCACTATAGCAAAAACCAGAAATTTCAACAAGAACTTTTGTACCAGTTGCCAAAATATGGCCCCTTCCACAAAGAAATCTTAGAAAAAACAAAAGATAATGAATAAGGAAAAACTCCATAGTTAATATAAGCATTTCTGTATTCATACATATTTTAATCAGGTTTTGATTAAATGTATGAAAGTAATATTTCTCCATTAGTCCCTCAGGCTCCAAATGACTCTCAATTAGCCATTTAAAGTTAGCTAATTTTTGTCTGTTTTGTGGTAGAACCATAGAAGAGAGACATGAAAGAGGAGCAATACTTAACTTCAGGCAAGAAATTCCTAGCTTTAGTAGTAGTGCAGGGAAAAGCACAAAGGCTACAGAGACATTTATGAGCAAATAGAGATGATGTCAGTGCAAGCAGGCAGTATGGCAAAAGTGTGAGGGATGAGAGCTGGTAAGCAGAAAAAGTAGAGAGAGAGTCTTTTTTCATTAAAAGTAACATTATAGTCTTTTGCACTAAAACATCTGAACCTACTATGCATGTCATAAATAGCCATAATGCTCAACACTTGAATGCAATGAGTGTTTTCAGATGAACTTTCTTGCAGGAACACCAGTTTTGTATGTGTATATCAATATTCTTGGAACGGATATACCATGGACCCATACTTGAACTGCACTTGGACATATTGCATAAAAGAAATGATTAACTACAAACCATTCAGTTCATGCATTTCCAGTTAATCCCCTTTTAATTCACTCTACTATGCAATCAAGTGGAAAAGTTAGCGAAGGCTAATATGTACAAATCCTACAAATTCACCATATTGTCACCTAATTTAATGAATTCTCAGGGGAAATATAGTGAAGCGCTAAGTAATTTGTAGTTTATTTTTAAAGCTCTTTAATGAAATGTTTAAATCCCACAGAATTAAGTGGATGTATTTAAAATAGGCTTTTATACACCAAAATTCCTTCTAAGGCTTGGATTATGAAATTGAGATGTCATGCATAAATTAATCCTAATGAATTACTGGGCTCTGTTTGCTCTGAACGCTCTCTTCTACAAATCTATGAGGCCATTCCTCCAACACTTCACAGATTAGTGTTCATCAACCAAGAGGTGAACAGAGCTACTTATTCTGTGTCAGATAGATATCTCCTGTTAAGAGAACAAAATCCTTAGGTGTAAAAAGACTAGCCAAATATTGAAAGATGGAAGTAAATTTCAAACAGCTTTATGAACAGAATATGACTGGAGTCACTCTGTGTATTATGGTTTCAGGGAATGTAAGTGATGAAATTAGTCCCATCAATACACAAATATAGAAGATTTTCTTTTGTTTACAAAGCTAAGATTTCAAAAGTTTCCAAGCAATAGCGCATGTCATTCACTTATTGTTCCAATTCCTTTCTTCTTTAATGTTGATTGATTTGAAAAGATTGTCTTTAATTCAAAAGCTGTTTTCATTTTAGTTTTCATCTTTCTGTCATGTTCCAAATGAGATGAAATTGAATTAGCCTCAAGTATAAACAAAAGAGTTTTGATTTTCTTATTTGCTTTATACCCCAAAGACTGCAAAGATTACATATAAGTGTCCTTTCATTCCTCCTACCTCTACACTACAGAACTTTCACCACAAGTGTATGAAAATACTCCAATATTAGTCCTTTCTTATCCTATGTGCAACTATAGTATTTCTTATCCCACAGGAAACATCTATGGCTTATGCTTTTGTTACTAATGTATCTCGCATCACAGTTTGTGTGCGATGGTACTCTGTACTATGTGGTACTTCTATCATTTTGACATGTGGAGACTGTTCCCTCATTCAAATTGCTATAACTCAGCAGCTATCTGTAAAGTAGCTTAAAAGAACAGTGTTAAGGTCTCTAGGCCAAAAAGTTGATTCACATCATCATCCTAGTTTGCTCTGTCAGAATCTTCAGCGTTCTGCAAAGGATATAGTTGTTTTATCACCCATCAGTGTTGAATATAAGAAAATGTTACTATGTGGCCAAACACAAATGAGATTTTTCTCTACAAGGTTACACAGGTTCCCTTGTAACAGAGAAGAAAAAAAGTAAAAAAAAAAGAAATTTTCATAAACACAATGTGAATGGAGTGAGGTGTGAGAAATCAAATCTTGGTAATTGTTAAATAATCAGGAGGTCATGACCAGAAAAGGGAAAAGACAGTCATATCAGGGTATGTGCACTTTTTCCAGCTTCATACCAGGCTTGGTGGTGGGACATGAACATATTTGCTCTTAGAACAAAATAGTAGTAACTTTTTACTTGCTTTTGTTTGGTGGCAGTGCTCTTTTGTATAGTTCTTTGAAACTGACTCTGGTTTTAGATTTTACTAGCATCCCCCCTTAATTTCACTTTCAACTCTGCTGCAACTGTCTGGCCACTCTCCAAGGCCATGCCAACATTGCATTATGTAGCCACATTGCGTATGTTGGCCAATTCACTTTTATTTTGTGGTATTTTCTTCCATCAGTCACATTGGCTGAACAGGGTAGTTGTTTGGATTTGCACAGGAAAAATCGCATGTAACTATCTTCTGACTGACAAAGTCAGACACTGACTCAAGGTAGTTACATTTCCATGTCAGCATTCAAAAGAAATAATAATTCCTTCAAATAAACCAAACATTTTAGCAGTCCAAAAGGTCAGTCCCGTCCCCTATGAACTAATGTGAAGATGCTGTAGGTCAGCATTTCTGGCTTTGTAGCCTTGAAGATATGCTTCTCATAGTACTGAAGTATCTCATTTGTTCTCACTCCATGTTTAAAGAAAACCTGGGATAATACACATCAACAAATAAGACTCAAGAAGACAAACAGGCCTTCCAGAAGTTTAGTGTATACAAAAGCTATTGCAAATTCTCTGATTAACGTTTTTGACATGTACAGTGACTAGATCCGAGCAATGATTTACTGGGATTGACTCAATCACTGCACTGATGACATGTATTGCTTGTTATTTTATCAAATTCTTTTTCCTCCAAGCCAATTAGTTTTATTCTGATTGAACAGCATACACTGAGTGTCAAAAGGTTTTACAGTCTCTTTTTTCTTTTCAAAACATGCAGCGGAAAGGAGTCAAAATTAATCTGCAGGATTTGCAAGTTGCTATGTGCAATTTTAGTTTATTATTTTTTATTTTTAGGTCTATGTTGGCAAACTGCTGACCTAACAGTTTCTGGGTAGAATTTACCTCCATTTCTTCCAAGAGAAGAAACGACCAAATGTGTGTTTGCTTGTTTTCAGCTATTTATAAGATTCATAGCTATTGATTTTGGAATACATTCTTATCCTGAAATATTTTTAAGGTATAACAGCTAATACAGCAAGCACAGCATGGATTATTTATTATCAAGACACCATGAAAGTAAAAATATTTTACTGGCATATTCTCATCACAGAGAATAATATATATACATTGTCTCCTACTAAAACACAATCCCTGTTTACTAGAAATAGAAGGAACTTCCCTTGATTGAAATGAAGCTAAGTTGATTTTTATCTTTGTCCTTTCTTCTAAATAATCTTTTTTGTCCAGATTTGCTGTAATATGTCTGATGTGAATGGCATTATATGTATGCATCAAAAGCACAGAGTATACTAGGTAAAAGGGATAAAACAACATTTTTACCAAAATATTTGGGCAAACAATGTTGCTTTAGCTTCTACAAACTCTTTGATATCACCAACTTGATTTGAAGGTTTGATCCTATGGATGTACAACTCAGTTATTTTAGTATTTCCTTAAAAACTGAAAAACTGGATTGCAGCCTCCATGTATTTACACTGAGGACTGGAGGAATCTATAATAATATATAACTTATACTGCCTGTTTACATGTATACAGTGCTGACTGTGTTAGGTATATATTCAGTGTGGTACTTTGTAGTTCTCAGTACAGATACAGATATATTATTGATGGTTTTAATTCTATAATTATGTTGTTTGTTTTGTTTGTGGTGGTTTTTTGCAGTGTTCAATGTTACTTTTAATTTATATGATAAAGAAGCTTTCCCTAGGTTAAATTAATAAATATATAAAATGTTCTTTCCATACGACTTTGTTTCTTAAGATACTCTCACCACCACAAAAGTCAGGATGAAAACATGACACGTATATTATAGCAAAGAAGGTAAATGATAATTGAATTTGATAATATACCAAAGAACATAGAATCAACCAGGCAGGAAAGACATTTAAGATCATCAAGTCCAACAGTTACCCTAGGACTGCAAAGTCCACCACTAAACTGTGTCACTGAGGGCCTAATCTATGTGTTTTTAGAACACTTCGAGGGATGGTGTTTCCACCACTTTCCTGGGAAGCCTGTTCCAATGCCTGATTACCCTTTTGGTGAAGAAATTTTTCCTAATATCCAGTCTAAATTTCCTCTGGAAAACATAAGAATTATCTTAAAGTAATATAGTTACTTTGGAATCCTTCCTGTGAGCAGTATGTTTAAAAATTAAGCAATGTTAAACCAAAGATCTGTAGCTGTAGGAGGTTTCCTGATTTTGTTGCTAATTTCTGCTATTCCTTCTGTCCAACATCTTGCCTGACATTTTAATTGTAGTTAATTTTTTTCTCAGCTTTCTGATGTTGACTTTATTTTTCATTTTCACAATGATTTTTCAAGTCTTTTCCCACAAACAGCCTTATGGTTCTCCCTTGGACTTAGATTTGAAATTATAAATTGGAAGCAATTGACAAATCAAAATCTTGATTAGGATACTCCAAATGTTTGATACTTGGAAGGAGTCAAATACAGATGCAAAGGTTGCAGGATGTCTCTTTCTGTCTTTTCATCAAGAATTAACTTGAAAAAAAGTCTCTGCTTAAATCTGCCACACATTTAAATCAGAGAGCTTTCAGTGTAATTCTTAATTCAAACATCTGAGCAAATATGGACTTTACAGGGAAAGATGCTTACATTTCCATCTCTGCAGCCAACTCTGCATTGTAAAGTTGTTGCAATTACAGCACAAAACAAGGCCTCCTTTTGCTTAGTGGACACTAGCTGTGAATTAAAACACTGAAAGTAGCAGGCTGCAAGTTTCACAGACCTTAACACATCACTCTCCACGACAACATGGATCTCAAAGGAAGGAAAAATATTCCTGAGGGAAAGCTGAGAATTGCAAAGATTTTTTAACTTTTTTTGAAATTTGGGATGTGGTGTTTGTTTTTATTAGTTGAAAACTACTGTTTGAAGTTCATTTGTGTTGGTAGATTACTTTATCTACTCAGGGAACAGACACTACACTATCACTTTGTATACACTACACTGATAGTGTCTTTAAGTTTGAGCATGGAATTGTATGTCATTATGCTCAAGTGCTTTATTTCCCCCTAGAGCTCTGAAACACTAGAGGAAACTTGCCTGTAAAGGGAAGAGAACTTTGCTTTGTTGTTTCTAATTTTAAATTTTGAGTTTGTGTGCTAAAGGGTTGAAGAGGCTTTTTAACATGCAGAAAATTTAATGGTGCAAGAGGAAAAGAGTGAGAATAAAGCATTTAAATAACATAGAAACCAGAAAAATTTTCTAAATTGCGCTGTAAAATATACCTTGACAGTTATAAAAACACCACAGAGAAATCCTCTATAAAAAAGCTATAAACATATTGAAAACATACCTAACATTTTCAGATGCAATTAAGTTGCTTAAGAGCCTGTGTCCCAAAAACTGTCATTCAGATCTGGGTTCCTAAACATTGAAAGTTTTACCTAGCAGCAATAACAACCACGTTTCTGCACCCAGGTAACTTCTTTAAAGAAGGAATCTATCCTTTTTAAAGGATGAAGTGCCCTTTAGTGATAGATTCAATCACATTTTAATCCCTAAGTGTTGGTGTACACCCACAACTACCTACCTTAGCCTCAAAGAAAGAGATCATTATGCCTGCTAATGATGTTGCCAGACAGTAATAATAACAGAATTTCTAATCTTTCACTTCCATCTGGCATACAAGGAGGTTCCCATTCTAGCTGCCTCTTCTACTGGGCTGGCAAAGAGATAGACATTTCTCTGCCTTATGCCTCTATTTGCACATGAGGTACCTCAGAACTTTGAATACCTGTTACACAATTTAAGCACAGCTTAGATCTGTGCTTAAGTCTGTGTCTTTCTTCATTACATTCTCATCATCCTAGATCATTATGTCGGAACAGAGCCCATATCGTGCCCAAACACAAGCTCATGAGAATGCCTGTAATGTGGATAGACTGGTTCCATGAGTGTCCTTTGCTTTTGGGGCACCATCACATAGCCATTGTCAGACAAGTTGACTTGTGGCACGACATTATGTGCCAACATGGAAGATGGTGGTTGTAGGTACCAGCAGACTAAGGTAGTTTGTAAATGTTGAGAAGACATCATGAAGACACCCTACACTCTCATTATACAGTCAAAAAAGCTGAATTATGGAATGTGCAAGCTCTAGCCTGATCCATAAACTATACTGCTAAACCATGGCACAGACACTGCTAGCATCTTATTCTCAGAAGTGTTTAAGAAGGCAACTTTATTAAAGACTGTATTTCCAGCAAAGCTCTGACAACCTTACAGGAGAGCACCCTTTTTATTAAGTTTAATGTAGCTAGCCTTGGTAACACCTGGATTTAGTCTCAATAATATTATTTCATTATCATTCTAAAGATAAATTCTGAAATACCTCTTTATTACAACAGTGATAGGACAAGAGGTAACGGGTTAAAACTTAAACAGGGGAAGTTTAGATTGTAGGAGGAAAGAGGAAGTTTTTTACTGTTAGGGTGGTGAGGCACTGGAATGGGTTGTCCAGGGAAATTTTGAATGCTCCATCCCTGGCGGTGTTCAAGACCAGGTTGAACAGAGCCTTGGGTGACACGGTTTAGTGTGAGGTGTCCCTGGCCATGGCAGGGGGGTTGGAACTAGATGATCTTACGGTCCTTTCCAACCCTAGCTGTTCTATGATTCTATGATTCTACCTCAAAACAGCTTAGAAGATAACACTACACATTCTGTAGTGGAGAAACTGAAACGCTCTGTAATTAGAGCCGTGTGCAGTACCTGTGCTGCATTCCATCACAGAAGAAATTTAAGCAAGCCTCTCATTTGATATAGAGAACTGTGAGTCAGATATCTAGGTTAATTTTCTTTACCTGCTGTATAAGAAACCGAGTTTTAAATCAAATGATATCAATCCAGGTTTCTTTGATGAGCAGGTTTCCAGGGGTACTTTAGAACAGGTGCGATTGCTTTAGCAGGATGGGGTTTGTGACAGGACAAGGCTTCTCAGGCAATAAAAGTGTAAATCAATTACGGGGCAAGTGAAGTATCAGGATGTTGGGAAATTTGCTAAAATTTATAGAACAGTTTCAGTTATGGGATTTTTGTGGGTGTTTTTTTTTTTTTGCTTTGTGTTGTTTTTTTTGTGGGTTTTTTTGGGTGGACAGGGAATGTTCCTTTCTATTTAATTTATTTTTTGCTTTTATACAGATGGGGCCATTTTAGTCTCATCTTTCTAGAGAATAGTCTCACTTCTGAGTAGAATTTATCCCTAGGGCCGGGTGTTAGAGGAAAGAGTGGACTCTTGAGCTTTGTCCAGGGTTAGCAGCTCTCTAATGGCTTTTTTTTCCAGCTACCTTTGCTGCAGAAATAAAGAAAAAAGAGTACACTTTTCTGTGTGAGGAAAGCCAGATCAATCTGTTGGAGTGCCTAGAAGCCACTGTCTGCTATTGCAGTGTAAAGAAACTCCAAGACTATTGAAATGCTTTTTGAGTGATGCAATGTACTCAACACAGATCCAAAGTGATAGCTTATGTTTATGTCTAAGGAAGCAAATTCTGCCTTACATTGCACCTTGCCATATTCACATACTTCAGTGGTAGTGGGGGAAAATCAGTGGAAGCTAAATTTGTAGGTTAGCATGTCTGATGATGGGAGCATCCTATCATGCATCTGTTTAAAAACCCAAAGCCCCAAAGGCAGAGATTATTTTTCATTCAATCCAGAGATGTCAGTCATCAAATGTAAAAACTGCTTATGGTCTTGAGGGAAGCAAGTATTAGGAATATTTCTCATCAATTTGGGAGATAGCCCAGTTCTGGAAATTTCACTATCCTTACGTCAGCTTTACAGGCCTGTAACTAGACTTTGAATAGTAGCCTCTGTATTTTGTCTCCTGCTCTGTTTAGCAGGCTGGCAGTAAATGCTTAGGGTTTTGTTCATAGTAATCTACTGTAACAGGAATCTTTTCATCCATTATGATTTCAGGAGGGATTTTTGTCTGATCATTTCCATGCAAATGCCACTATAATTTGCAACAAAATGTTTGGGGCTTTTTTTCAACATAAATCTGCTCTTTTGATCCCCTTGCCTTTTAGAAATAAAGATTCATTGATCAATACACTTTCTGGGCAGAAAGGTTCACAGTGAATATCTTCTCTGTCAGTCTATACATACAGGTCTCTTTTTTCTTTTTCCTTTTTCAGAAGCTGGAATAAAGCCCTTAAAAGCAGAAAAGCTTGTCTCATACTCGAGGACTCCTAGTAAGGTCCATGATTTCCTTTTGTAGGCTGCAGCAATATATACATGAAATATAAGGTGTGATAAAGTCAACCTAATATTCCTGATCTCATGACTTGCTAGCTGTTTTTTTCTCATGGAGGATGATAGCTAGTTATCTAATCAAAATGCATAAGCAGTGGCTGTTCCTTCCACCCCCAGACCCATTCATTTTCTACTCAGAATCTCTGCTTGGGGTAGTATAATTGATTTCAACATAATTTACTGCTTACTTGGTAATGCAGCATTGCAGTCTCTGATAAAAACCGTATCAAGTCACAGCACCGGTCTAGAGCTTGAAAGGGAGGCAGTGTAATCACTTTCTTACCCTAATGCACCTCCATCTCATTTCTGATGGGCAAGGAGCTGCAAAGTAATCATTGTTAAATGACGCTGGCTCCAGAGAGGGTCTTTCACTTCTCTGCCTGTCCACTTCTCTTTGTCTCTCCGCTTTATTTCATGGGGAGGCAGCGGGGGAACTTTTCATTGTTGGATTGTCACAGAAATAAAAGACTATGATCATAGTTGCCTACCATCAGACATCTACTTCTAGCACAGAGCAAAGATACCCATTCCCGAATTACCCTGGAAAGAAGCGGTAGTTCAGGAGGATGTGCAAGAGCAATTACTAAAAAGGAAATATTTTGCATTAAAATCCTTATTTCTCCACCCTGTCTGCACACTCCTAAATATTTCTTGTTGCTCCCAGTGCTGCTTGCATTTGGCAATGAAGCAAAGAGGACTGCTGCCTCTCTGTGCTTCTAGAGCCTCAGTACTGCCCCAACATGCAGGGTTCTGTCCCAGTAACTCCTCACCTCTGACATTCCTGCTGCACCAGCACCAGCACCTACTTTCACCAGGCCCACCTGTAGCACCCACAGCCCCGCTGCACAGCATGCACCCGGTCAGTTTTGAAACTGGGCTGATTACAGATGCTCAGGTGATCTGAGGGCTGCCACATGCTTTATGTATTGCTGTTCATAGATGCAGTCAGGTTCAGCTGTTCTCTTTGTAAGGACATCAAGGTCTGTTACCTCATGGAGACCTTCGCCCATCTCCCTGGCTGCAACTTCTCACCCCCGTTTCTTACAGGGGCCAGGCTGCCTAGCAAAGCTTGCTGAAAAACTCTCTCTGTTTAGGTATTTTTCTTGCATATCCCCCCACCTCTGTGGGGACTGGCAACCAATCAGAGCTACTGTAACAGCTAACTGCTGTCAGCCATCACTGAGACTGGTTTCTGAGGGCAAAGAACTCTGGGGTTCTCAAATGGTGATTGACCCTACGCCTGCCACATCATCCTGCTAGCAATGGGATGGCTCTGCCTTCCCTCTGCAGCACCCACCTGGGGTGAATAGCATCTGCTGTATGGGGAAGGAGATGGAGACCCCCCAGAAGGGGCAGAAGTAGTATGGGGAGCAAATGCTGACACAGCTAGGCTGGCAGAGCTGCCACCAAGTACAGTAGGTCTAGAGAGGTGAAGGGTGTGAGGGGGAAATGACTGTTTACTTTTGGTGCCTGGATTTACCCGGACCTGTTATTGTTTGTGGTGATTTATGAATCATTTGCATAAATGGCTAAATGAGTACTTGATTACAGCAGTTCAGACTGCCCAATTTCACTGAGTATCAGAAAGCCTGATCCTGGACTGTAATTGCCATTCATTCTCTAGGTGCAACTGGCTATTATCTTCTACTGGTCACTCCTGCAAAATGACCAGACATGGACACCAGTTTTAGGGAAGAGCTTAGCCCTGTCTCCGGCCAACTGATTGTACAGGACTCTTTTGCATCATTTACCTGCTCTTTGTTCTGTGATCATATCATGAAAACAAAAGACAAAGTATTCCTTGTTATAGAAGACTCTTTGATTATGCTTCCTACAACAGCAGATATTTTATTTAAACTGGCAACAGTGAACACATTTGCAAAGGCAACCTCATTTTGTTTGAAACTGAGATTTATTGAGGAAACAAGTAGGCTTTTGGGATGAGGCTTTACAATCACTTTTCAAGCCACAAAATATGTTTTACTTGACAATGAGAGAAGATTGATTAATATAGCGTGGCTTTTGCAAAAAATTGAATTGCAGTAACCACTCAGTTTATAAAAAAAGAATTCTTCCACAGTACCATCCACTCAAAACCACTAATGGCAGTGATTCTTCACACTGATTCAGACTGTATACTAATCTTTGAGAGTAAGGAGAAGATCTAATCTAAATGAATCACTTGAGCCCAGTCAAGGCAAACATTGAACATCACTGATGACCAGCAACTAAGTTGGAAGTACATATGTGTCATACACAAGGCTGTTACGTCTAATGGCCAGGAGCATGCGTATTGTACCATGGTGCTGGATCTGGATGTGGTGTCCTTGGTAAATACCTGAATGAAAGCATGGGAGTTTCTCATCTTGCAATAAATCACTTAGAAAGAACTACATTTCACAAATTGATATCAAAACTTTAATTGAGAAATAGCTACATGTGACTGTAGACAGGTAAGCATTCATGCCAGTTGGCTTTTAGATGCCGACAATCCAATCCAGACCAGCTTTATTCTTTGATGTTGTGAAACGGTTCACTTTTACTTTGGCAACAAAGTAAAGGTCAGGATTTAGCCCAAGCTACTACCACAGGAAAAGACAACAAGCATGAAAACAGTGCTTACAGGGCATGAAACAGTAAAATAATAGGTGCTTTATGGTAGACACTGCATTTAAAAAAAAAAAAAAAAAAGGAAAGAAAAAAAAATAAAAGATTTGTTACAGCTGGGAATCAAGAAGCCAAGGCACTTTACTTAAAAAAGACTTTTCGGATACCCACTGAAAGTTAAATTCAGATCTATGCAGCCATTTCTACATTTAAGACAAAACTCTTTGCAAGTAGAACTGTGGCATGGGAAAACTTTGTCTATATGAATAAAAAGAGAGTATTTTTCCTGGTTTCAGTTAGTGCAGTATTCTACTCATAGATAGGGAAAACTCTCCAGAAAATGTGACAGACTATCAGCAAGCCCACAGAAGCCAGAAGACAAGATTGAAATTGTTCTCAGCTTACCCAGTGGTGTTCAACACAGCACCTCAAATGTTGGAGACAATTGTCTGCTCTCTTACATCACCTTGGAGGCATACGTCAAAAGTATGCCAAAGAAGAGAATTCAAGATGAGATTTTCATCCTACTTATACAGTCTTTGTTCTGCTTTGCATTTGTTTACTTTCTTAAAGTGTTTGTCATTTAATGTAGATTGTCAGGGTATGTGTTTATTGTTTTAAATAAAATCTTACATTCTTTGTATTTTTTTCATTTATCTGATATATTCTAATGTTTTTAGATATTTTTTTTGATCTGAGACCTTAAAAGCCCTAAGTGATGGAAAAACCTATGTTAAGGGATCTAATAAAAGAGAGACTTGTGTTTTGGGGGCTGGGATGGAGGTGGTGAGCAAAAAGATACCTGTCAAAGAGTACACAGGAGTTCAATGAATTGGACTATGCTCTTTTGTATGCTCAGGTTCTAGCCTGGAGTTACTCATGTGCTTGATATTAAGCACAGGCATAAGTCTGTGTGTGACTGGAATCTATTATTGCCATGTTGACATACATTTGTTGAGGGTTTGATTCTGCTAACTTTTTTATTGGCAGCATAGGGAGATGCAGTAAGGTTCTGCAGTTTACGAAGGTATTGCTCTGCATGAGGAAGATGAAATGATTTCAGGGAGCTTCTAATACACTAAACTTTAGAGACCATTCACAGTAAACCACATTTTAAATTCATTTCCATGGTCAAGTTTGTTTCTGAAATACCCAAAGACATCAATCAAGCTTTAGAATAAAGAGATATATAAATTTCCAGACCTAAGAACAAAACCATTTTAAAAGATTTATTAACGGTTATTTATATATTTTAAGCCCAGTTTCTGTAAGATCTCAGTAGTGTGAATAAGTGGTTTAAAAAACCTGCTCCTTATTTGTTAACCTTCCAGCTATAAATACATATTTGGCCTCTGGTTTTTTGCTTTTGCGTTTGTTTTTTTTTGGATGACTTTAAAATATTTTTTGCCTGGATTGATGCCTAATAACCCAAATTTTGTCCAAAGCAAGAATTTTCAGAAACACAGATTTACTATCATATCTTCACTATGGCAACTGCAGTTATTTAACAGATAACATACCAGTAATTTGAAATACTTTCTACCAGGATCATAAACCCATATTTGACTACTTTGTCTTGGGACTTCAGGGTTTTATCCTGGAGTGTTTGAATTATGTGCTCAGGCAATCTTAACCTTCTGCTTTAAATCCAAATGTTTCAGTTGCTGGAAGCACTGCATTCTGTTTACACATCTGTTGCCCCATTAAAATGGAGATTTTAATGTGCCATTTTCATCACAGATTTCTAGCAGCTGAACTTAGATTGCTTTCTTTGGCCACAAACTTGTACAAAGTGGATTTATAAACTGAAAAGTAGAAAGACTTTATTCTTACTAGCTCCTCATTTCAACACAAGATGTATGGGAATGTAATGAGATATGATGGATGAAAGTGACGGTGTCATTTTTCCTAGAATGTGCATGGAAGCCTGGTTGTAGGGACAGGACACTGCTTCCATCTCCTTTCCCCTTTCTCTTCTTTCTCCTTACCTAGCTCTGGCTGAGTTAGCCTGCTAGCTAGTGTAGCAGAAAGTTAGAAAGCAAATAGCTTCATTGGGAAAAATCTTTACTGACTTAGGTGTTAATGTAGCTAATATTGTTAATGTGGCTATGTAAAGCTTTCAAGCTATTAACTCTGCATGTCATGATACTGTACTGCATCCACTTTGTTAGCAGTAGCATGGGCTCCTGAGCTGAGTGCAGACATACACATGGGATTCCATACCAATGCAACCCTGCACCAGTATCTTCTCAAGATTGTGATTAACCCATAATTTCTGCTAGAAAATGCCTTTCCTGAGATTAACAGCTCTTTCTAGGACAAAAAAAAAATAAAAATAAAAAAAAAAAATCAGTCATTAAAGCTAAAGAAAAAGCTAATTCAATGTCAGTTTGATTTCTGATTCTCAGACAGGTAAATATGATAGGTTAGACTATTCCTGTGTGAAAAATTTAATGCTAGGAAGGTTACTCCTTTTTGCAACCCTACCTGTTTTCCATGCACCAAACTGTAGCTAATGTGGTTATTATTTCAACCTTGTTCAACGCTTTGTTGTTAGAAAGGTGAAGCAGGTAGAAAAGGTAAGAGAGGGACATAATCTCTTGGTACTGTTTCTGAATAGTTTTTGTTTGGGAAGCAGGACAAATCTGAATTGATGTTTTGTCCCCTCTCTGTCTGCTGTATCCATCTGCACATTGTGCTGGAAATGGTAATGTAGACAGATTGCTCATGGGAAAGAAACTTAATTCCTCAGATAGCTGCACAAGACAGTGATACAAAAAACCTTTATCAAATTGGGTGGACAAATTATTTTCTGACATGATCTGTTTGTAGAAATATCTCATACTGGCCAAGAAATATTGTTTAGAAAAGGATAGTAGCTATGCCTATCATCTACTTCAGCTATCCTTGGCCCCACTCTTCTGCTGGCTATTCTCTTATCAATAACAGCTACATAACATCATGTCTCAAGTGTCTAAGCTAAGAACACATGGTTGTAACAGAATCACAGAATGGGTTGTGTAGGGAGGGACCTTAAAGTTCATTTATTTCCAACCCCCTTTCCATGGACAGTGTCAACCTTCTACTAGATCAGGTTGCTCCAAGCCCTTTCCAACCTGGCTTTTAACAGCGTCAGGGATGGGGTAGTCACAGCTTCTCTGGGCAACCTGTACCACTGTGTCATCCCCTCACAGTAAGGAACTTCTTCCTTATATACAATCTAAATATACACTCTTTCATTTTAAGGATATTACTCTTTGTCTTATCACTACATGCCCTTGAAAAAAGGCTCCTTGGACTTTTGTCAGTCTTAGACTCTGTATGGGATATATTTAGAGCAGACATTGGCCCACAGATATCATGCAATGCTAAGAAGTGGATTTTTCCTCCATACACAAATGAGTGTACTTGTTTCTTTGTTTTATATCAGTTGAACAACATCTGATGTACGTAAGCTTCTAGCCTAACTCTTTGCTGGTTTACTGAATCTACATATTCAGTAATTCTAGCATCTGTAAGTTAGATGCACCTAATGGTGTACCTAATTCACCAAGCGCTGAAATGGACACAGAACTTTCAGACCAGAGCTGCCTTCATTTCAGCAAGCTTAAACATATCTAGCAAAAAAAAATTAGGCCTACTGCCATGAGCCACAGGTGTGTCTTAGGCATTAATATTTTGCTGCAGTTCATGGAGATTGTGGTTATAACTGTGTTTTAAAGTCTAAAATACCTACACAGCTCAGGTAGCTGCAGCTTAAAGTGAGTTGAGAATTCACAGATTAGGAAGTCTGACAGTAGATTCTGAAGTATATGATCTGGTAAATATGTGCAATGAGTAATGCTGGTGTCAAATACAAAGCTGTCCAGATCAAAACAGACATAATTTCTATCCAAAACCACTGGGATGGGAGAATACTGATCTCCACCTTCGTGTAATATCCCAGTAGCTCAGGACTTGCTGGTAAGTGAAGTACTCAGGACTTCGACCATTCTTAGCCTGTCTTTGGTTCATACATTTGTTTTAACATTTCACTACTTCCTAATGGTTAGAAAACCCTGAGAAAAGGTCCAGAGCCAAGTATTCCCAGTATTTATCATGCTTTTACCACTGTTATATTGTCTGTTTCTTTCTTTGACGATGTGAGTTTTATGTACTGTTCTGTTCTGTTCTTCCTTTCACAGGAAGCAGTAGAAGTTGTGGGTATCCCAAACTTAACTGTAGCTGTGAGAGAGACACTATACTCATCTCAAGGTTAGCTGCATCTTGTTACTCATGTTACCTGTCTCCTGACAAAGCTGTCCAAATGTAAGGATATTATATATTATCATACAGAAATATAGGACTCTCTACCATATTTTCTAAGAAATGAGCAACAAATAATCCAGGCTTACAGGCATGATTTATACAGCTTTTATCCATCAGGTCCATCCGACTCTGGCTAGCAATCTGATTCCATGTCCTTAAATCTAGGACAGATTTCACACACCACAGTCTATCATTTTCTACTGGCATGTTATCTGTAAGGTGCTATGAATCTTCTTCTTTGGTAACTAACTTTATTTGTGAGCAGTTTATTATCTCTGTTCAGGAATTAAGATAGTGCTAAAAGTGTTCCACTATTAAAGAACTAATTTGTGAGTTATTTGCAGGTAGAACACCAATGTTGACATGGAGGGTTTTATAAATAACATCATATTCTGTTTAATGCCTAATCTGTGTCTTTTTTATTTCTTCCAAATATAAGAACCTAGCTCCAGAGAACAGCAATTTCTGTTGTGGGCATGAAGATTGCCTCTTACTACAAGCTGATAGAATCTCTTGTTTATCATTTCAGAGGCCTGTGATCTTGCTTAACTGCAGACTGATTCTCTGTAGAAATATAAACAATGTGTCACTAGCTTTTTCTTTGGTAGAGACATAGTCCAATACAGAGATCAGCAGTGATACCAGTAGCAGACCTCACCAACAAGTGGAAAATCCCCCTTACTTTTTACAGCTGTCAAGTTTCTACAGCTGGGCTCAGCTCAGAAACATTACTCTTGGTTCAAACATTAGCAAAAAATCGTACTATTGTGTGGGGAGAAAATTCAAGCAGAAACTGTCAGAAATCACAGGGCTTCATTTAATTTCCTCATGTATCACATATGATTTAAATGCTGCAGAATTTACATTTACCAAAAAGTCAGAAGGTAGACTCCTCATATTTTACCAAACTTCTAATGTAGCATGCAGTCCCTGCTATTCTTTTGGTACATCCATCTGCTGCATGACATTTTTTGTAATTCTCTGGGATAAAGAATCAACATAGCATCAGGTTAGCATCAGTGTTACTACTGTTCTTTAAACAGAGCAGTTAGCCGAAGTACAGATCTTCACAAACTGTTTTCATTAAGGAGAGTGATAATTGAGTCTGGCATCTCTGATGCAATCCTGCCCATTTACAACATACAAAGCCCTGTTTCCCTAAGCACAGAAAAAAATCAAAGAGGAGACAAATTCTTCACAGATAGCTTCAAACCTCTTTAATCCAGCCCCTGGCTGTAAAGTTCTCTCGTACTTCTTCATTGCTTCTGTGGTTACATGTGATATAGTCCTCTTGCCTTTTCTCTCATCTTCTCCAGCCAATCTGCTGTGAGTCTCACGCTTTTTCAATGTATCTCCATATTATGCTATTTTTCCCACATATGTGCTTGCAAACACCTTTGTGTTGCCTTTTGATCTGTGTTTATGCTTAAGGTACAGATAACAATGCATATTAACTCCTTGCTCCTAAAAATAAACTTAGTGATTATCTGCATAAAATTTTCAGGGAATTTGGCAACCATAACTTTAGCAAGGTTCAGTTCAATACCTATCAAATTATAAGGCAGGTAAGAAATGCTAGCTTTTGAGTATTATGGTATAATTTTGTAGCTTTGTGCAAGAAGGTTAGTGATGAGTGTTGGCAAGGGAAGTGCAGGAAGGTTTCTAAAGCCCTTCCAAGATGTTTGAAATGATCAGGTCTGCAGGTGTCCCACTATTTTCAGGCCACTCTTTTCCAAATTTTAAAGACACCGTTTTCCCCTCCAGTTTAAAAGCTGAGGCCTTTATCCTGATTTCTGCAGAAAGCTCAAAACATGTTTGATTACCATTTAAAATATTTCTTGGGGCAGTAACCAAGTCTAGATAAGTTTAATCACTATTACTCAATGCCCAAAACTTGAACTCTGATTCATATTTTTCTTTTTCCTACCACTGGCATAACATTTTACAGCAGGGAGTCATACAAGTGTGAGAAAACATACTTGGACACATAAAAATCTAAATACAAAAGATGCAAATCCATGTGCTCTATCCCTATTGTGAAAGAGCAGTTTCAGGAGTGTGTTGAAACATTCCACATTATGGAGCTGGTCAATAAAACCAAATATTTGATGTTAAACTTTCTTCCAATCCCATAATATATTTGTCAGAAAATATTTCTAGCTGTGATATTTTCTTTATGTTTTATTTGACCACAGTTGTTCAGATTGTCCTTGTATAAATAGTTTGTGGATTTGGATCTGCCTTTCATTGCACAAATCTTACTATGCTTCCAGAGTAATACACAGATTCATATGTAATATGTAACTCACTCTTGTATTCACATATTTGTACATATACAAATGCAAAGATATTTTAAAAAAGAAACAGAACCTTTCCAGAGAAATTTTATCATAAACTAAAGAAAACCATTTAGAAAAAACATACTGATTCCTTTCAAAGAGCCTGTGAAAAAACTTACTTCACAAACTCCTTGTTGAAGGTCACCCCAGGGACTACTGTCCTTTTCACAATCACCACAGTGGGCTACAGGAGCAATTGAATGACTGATAGACAGATGGACTAATTTGCAGAGTATTGTGTGAGTTTTTAGAGGCCATCGCTCTCTAATCCGAAAGATTCCAAATAAAAGGAAAGGGCAGTATCACATGACCCAGCCACAAGTATTCTCTTAGCCAAAGAAAATTTACATCTTATAGACCATCTAGGCTTGGCCTCAGGGTGACCTTGGTGTTTACAGATGAGAAAAAATCTAGTGATACAGTATATATAACTAGGGGGCAAAGGATGTGGAACAAAGAAACCTAATAGGCTAAAATATATATATATTTTAACAGACACTCAGAATAAGTCTTGGCTACATTCCCATTGTTCAAAGATACTGAATGCCACTCTCTTTTCTAGCTACGTTGGTGGCTAGCTGTTTTCTGTTGGGATTGTTTTACTTTGTTCTTCTCTTAAAGAAGTGTGCATAGGTTTTTCAAGTCTGACGTCAACCTCTCATTACGAAACCTTTTTTCTGAACCTATGTTCCTAGCACCCAATCACTAGGCTGTGGTTTAATTCTAACTAGAAAGTCACTTTCCTTGCAGACTTTCCAGCCATCTGCTTTATGATGACAAGCATATTAACAAAATATTTTATACTTACATCTGAGTTCTGCAAAGTTCTTTGTTATGAATCCAAAACTTGGTGTCATTTGAAACTGAAAACCCAAGCTAGATTCTTGGTTTAGATCCAATTAAATGTGAACCAATTCATGTTGTGAGAAAACATGTAGATGTAGTAGTTCTTGTAAAGCCACACAGCCATTTCTACAATTTGTTTGTGTTCGTATCAGAAGCTGACAGTTTCTAAATGCCTTTTCTTCATTTTGTTTTATATTTATGTGCATCAATGAAGAGAAACTCCACTGAACTGAGATACACACCAGTGTTCCAATGACTTGGACAGAGACAGCCATCCAACAACCTATGGGGCAGGTATTTTATTCCTTATTGTCTTCTTTCCTGAACAGCTCTTTAGACTTAAGCAATGAGTGAGTAAATCACTGTGATTAAATGTTAAAACTGTTTTCTTCCCAACACAGTTTATCATGACTGATTCCTACACACATGGAAGATGTATGATAATCTGATAAATTGTGTGTTGGGCTCAGATCAAGTCATACAGTAATCTCATCTTTGAAGGTGCAGTGGATCACATGGACTGAGAGTGCCTGTGTGATACAGGTGTGCTCAGTTGTAACAGTTTATATTTTGATCATCTCAGGGAAGTAGACATGGTCATATGACAGGTGATAGCATGACTGATGCAAAACAATGCCTTTGTTGTGGCCTGATGACAGGGACAAATATGATCATTTCACAGTATAAACAGTTCTGCAATAAGATCAGAGATGTGGGCTATTTAATGGATGTATGTCCAACCATCTAATGGGAGACATGCATGCTATTTTCTTGTAGCTTGTTCTTGCAGAAGAGTTAAGTCTCATGGGATTAGAGCACTTATCTTGGATTTGGAGGCTTGAATACTGATTCCTGCTGTATTGCAGACTCCTTGTTATGACATGAGATAACTGACCTAGCATTCCTCCACTTGAGTTTCATGATTTTTAAATAGGAAAATTTAGTGCTATTCTTGTAATAATGGGGATAATCCAAACAGTTTTAATAGAAGTCACTGAAAACGTGTTAAGAGAATATAAGGAATTAGATCCTGTGGTTTACATCTTCAGAGACAACATTTCATTCCCCACAGAGAACTGATGAAGTCTGAGATGTCCTTTAGACTGTGAGAACTAATTGAATGAAAAAGCAGGTTATGTTACTGCCCTTGATTGAGTGGCCATACCTACCATTTCTGATTCACATTCAAAAATGCTTGTAAGATATCATACTGCTTTTTGGGTCGGTAATGTGCAGTTGTTCCCAGATTGTGTACTTCATAAGGTATTAACTACCTTTTCTTTTCAATACAACCTTGTCAACAATGGACATTGTGTTTGATGCTTTGATGTTACACTTTCAAATTACCCAGAAATTGCAGCTGTTACAGTGTCTGGTTATTAAGTGCAGCTTCACACAAAATACGCTGCTACTGCTTGCTGTGATCCCTATCAGTTCTCAAGTTCTAAAGTCCGTGTTTTTCCAGTAAAGCCTGCTGTAACTTTGACTTGGGCTGCTCATATATACCAAGTACCTAATTCTTGAAAGGTTTTTTGTGCCTAGCTCCCTTTGAAATCACAAGAACTTAGGAATACATTAGAGGATTGGGGCCAATTTTTTTTTATTAAAGTGTCCGTGAATAGGATTTCTAAAAGTACACAAAGGAATTAGGAATATAAGTCTAATTGAAAACCGTGAGCCTCTGGCTTTTAACTCAGTTAGGTTACTCCTTAGCATAGAATTTCCAAAAGACTAAAGCGTTTGGTAGTTTTTAATAATTTATTAAGTTACTACACTTATGAAGAAGTTGCTGGGTGTTCAGCACACACGAAACTTAGGCCATTACGCAGATGGCTAAAAGAACTTCTCATTACAGTTCATGTTCTTGGTGCCTCTTGTAACATGACATCATGATGATATCTGATTGACTACTCCTTTAAAACAGCGTACCTTTAACTACAGGCATCAAAAACCTGGTTAATCCTCTCACCAGCAAGTGATTGCTGAGTTTTTCAGAAGGATGTAGTTCAACTGACAATGGGAAAAGAACTTCTCAAGAGGAATGTAAAAAAATATAAATATATAAATGTATGCAAATAGCATGTAGCTAATGGGAGAACACTCTAGGCAAAGGGATCCTGATTTTACAACTTGAATTTACTGGATTCAAGGATCATCACAATAATACTTCCTCAGTATTAGAATAGATTAGAAACAGGGTGACGAAGGGGAAAAGAATGTCTTAAACAGTAGAGTTTTCTTGAAGATCTTTGATTGGTTTTAGTGCTTAGATTCAAAGGCAGATATCAGGCAGGACTACCAACATGAGAGAGAAAAAGATTTTAGGAAGGAGATCACCCTCTCTTCACATCATGACTTTGGATCACTAGTGGCACCCACAAATTCTGATATAATTTAAAAGCTCTTGAGCTCTAAATTTCACTGTTCATAATGCTTCTCTGCTTCTTTCACCTACTGACACTCATCAGCTCACTGCCCCTGTTGCTTGGTAATCCTTGCAATAGTTATATTGCTTTATTTTAGAGCTTGACTTGTTGTGCTATTAAACACCTGTTAATTAGTTTTTCTCACTGTTTTCTCACTGTCACCAACTCACTGTTTGCCTGACTCTCACCTTGACACATTGATGATACCCTTCTATTACTTTTCTGTGAGACTCACTACTTCCTTCAGCTATGACGAAGTCCCTGGTTTGCCACTTTCTGCTCCTCTGTCTTCTGCAATGTTGTTCTCTTTCTTTAAATAAGCTTATTTTTTGCACCATCCACCAGAGTTCTTTTTCCCTTTCAATGTTCTGATTCCACAACCTCATCCTCTTATGTGGTTTCTACTACCATTCCTGTGGTAAACACTCAAAAAATCTGTTTCTCTGTGTATGCCTGTTACTTTCACCAATATCTTCTATCACCTTTAATCTATACTGAGCCTATCTATCTGTCCATTTAAAGATGATATATCAAAAACTGTCACTTGTCAGGTTGTTAATACTTGTCAGAATGTCAAAGGGTTTTCTGTTCTCTTTTTTGTCACAGATGATGATTACTATGTTATAGTTATCACTTCAAAAATGGGTGTCAGCTGTTATCCCACTTCTTTTCTGGAAAGCCATTCTTGACTTCAGTTTTTCATTTTTGTCATATCAAAAACCTTGTTATTTTGCTTTCTCTGAATTCTTGACATTTCTCCTTCCAAAGTCAACCAAAGAACATGACAACATTAATCTTCTCATCTATGGCTTCTTTGGCGTCCACATCATGCTCACATATCTGCCTAGATAGTTTCTTTATTACTATAAATTCATCATGACATTCTGATCATATTGTCTCTCTGAATCTTCTTCTTCCTCAATACAAGGAAGTGTGTTACGTGTAACTTTATTACATCAGTTAGTGATCAGTGATGTTGGCAGTTCAGCCCCCTTCAGTACTGCATGTGACTTTTCTTCTACGAGTATCATACACAGAGCATGTTGTTGAATCCCGCCTTGATAGATATTGACATCCTTGGCACCAGCTGTTTCATTTATTTAGTTTTGTTTGTATCTTGGCATGATGTTTTTTATTTTTTTCCTGAATGATAAACACAGGAGCTGTCATAATACCAACCCTCCTTTTCTCCTTAAAATATGGACTCCTCCATCGGAATTGCAAGTAAACTGCCCAAAAGTCGTTAATTTCACTTCACTGGAAACGAGCCACATTCAGTAACAACAGGGCTTAGATTATGGCAAGTCCAAGCTAATATTGAAATCAAGGTTCTAACTGCAGGACCTTTGCAGGGGTCTTTGGAGAAAGAGGTAACGGATGCCACTGCTTTTGTTTTGTACGCATACCTGTAGTGTAGTCCTTTAATTAAGCCTTTAGAAAGGAGATAAACTTCACCTTATCAGCAAAATCTAGTTCTAGTTCTTACACATCTAGTTTATTAATCTACAAGTATAGTGTGCTTTTGAGTATGAAGTCAAATTAATGGAAATCCATTCTCCAGAATATTCTAAAATTTTATGAGAAAAATTTCATGCCAAATCTTTTTTTCTCCTTAGTGAAATATTCTTCAAATACTGCAACTTATTCAGAAGTTTACTATATTATAGCCTACAGAATAACAGCAAAACAAAAGTTTTGCTTTATTTTAGTAGGAAATTGTGACCGCTTTGATGAATTCCCATGGAGAATTGCAATATATTAAAGAAAATACGTCAGATGTAATAGGTCCCATCAGCATATCTTTGACCATCCTTACCACAACATAATTTTTGGCTAGTTACTCAAAGCTGTGTATTATATATAGCAATTGTCCAAACCATACTTTCTCCTTTTTTTTTTCCCCCAAGTTTTTCATATGTAATTCTGATGTAATTCAGTTCACTTCAGTGAAGTTATTCCCCACTCAACCCACAAACTCAAATTATATTTCTCAGTTTCCAATATAAACACCCCACAGCCCACACATTTCTGGGTAGTATTTAGCTGAACAAGGAATCCCACTGATGCCAATACAAGTAAAATCCACTGCAAAGGTATATGGATGGCAAAATCAAGACCTCATAAAGTTGGAGACAACTATAGAGTTAACTAATCCCTATACTTGCTCTCTACAGAGGTTTAGAATCCTCTTGAGCAATTTCTCTGTATTGTTATATGCAATTCATTATAGAGACTCAAAGTGGGATTATTTTCAAGCCTTTCTTTTTCTTTAGCCCTAACAGGATTTGAGTTTGCGTTTCATTTCTCACTCATATCTTTCCTACTTGCTTTCAGATTTCCCCATTTGTTCTCTTTCACAAATGGATCTTAGAACAAACATTTTGTATGTGGGGTGGGTCGCCATGTTAAAAAGATTATCTCACCATGGAGTCCATCAGCATTTAGCAGCAACAGCACTTATATTTTTCTCAGGTTGCCTTTTTCTCTTAATCATTACTAGCCAACTGAGATTTATGACATCTTCTTCATCCAGAGACAAAATCAATTAGTTGAAAAATCTTTAGCTTGTAAGCTATAGTCAAAAACCTCACTGCAAACTTGGATGTGCATAATTGTATTTTCCAGCCCAATGAGCATGTGCACAGGAAAACAGCCACAACCCCCCAGCAGGGAATAGTCAGCTGGTCCCAGCCTATTCAGGGCTCTTGGTGCCAGCCAGCTTTCAAAGAGGGAGGGGTGGGCCCTAAGGAGCCCAAAAGATTTTCCCGACCCTTTTGGGTAATTTACACCAATCTTAAACATGTATGTTTGTCTGAAGTCTCTTTTATCAGCGTGGTAATCCCATTACTGACAAATGAAGATGTAATCACAGTTTATTCAAATCGTTTGAAAGCTTTATCCCCTTTTGAGAGAAAGGAGAAAGTACAATTGGCTGCAATTGACTTCTTAAACTCCTACTGGGGCACTAGCAAATCAATGATGATTTTCAAAAAGCATCTGCACTTGTATGTAGGATGAAAAGTATAGCCTACTGGGTCCCCAAAGAAAGGAATCTCTCTTGCTTATGCACACTCAGCACTGTTCCTACTAATTTAAAACAATTTTAAAAGTGGGAGAATAGCGTTCCCTCTTTGGTTTGTTCTACAGCAATATTTCCTACTAATGCCATGTCTTCTTAATTCCATCAGTAGTTGTGAGAGTAGGGATGTTGGTTGAACTCTGTCTCTATCACCAGGGTAACCATCTGCTAATATGCAGAGATCCTCCCTATTGTGAAATGTACACCAGTAGCAAAAAATATAGAGAAAGAGAATATATAAACTTGTGCCTTTTCAAGGGAAAAATTAACTATCACAATGTTTGTCCATCAGCCTTGTTTTCAGCAAAGGGAAACAGAAACATAGACCCAGGGAAGAGTCTTGGTGCAGAAGTGAAGCCTTGAGAACTAACAGCCTCACTGAAGGTGATGAAGCACCAGAGAGGATCCACAGGAGGCCCTAAGAACCCCTTGTTAACACTTCTTCATGTGTGGAACAACTTCCTTGTCTCAGGTATAATACGTTCATGCTGCTCTGATAGGATGATATAAAGATTATAAAAATAAACTGAAAATTGTATCTCACTCTTCCTCCTCTCAGAACACACCAAAGAAGAGTTTTAGTAATTTTATGACTAAAAGTGTGCCCAGATAGTCTAAAAAATTAAAAATCAGGTGAAAATGTTTAGATTTTCTTTCTGAACAAGAAAAAAATATCTGTAGCATCTCATATGCTAAATATACTGTTAATTTTAAAGATTGCATATAATGTAAATTCCTTTATTAAGCAGATGTCTTTCACATGGGTTTCTTGATTTCATGATGAATTTGATCTCTCTGATAAACAGAATATCAGCATTTCTCAGTATAGGGCAGTACTTCATGAGGTGATGATTGCTTTGCATTTCCATTAGCTAAAATGAATCCCTTAGATAAACTGCTTTTACCCTCAGAAATCATTATTTTAATTTCTTTTTATTACCACAGTTCCCCAACCTAGACTAGGAATTAATTACGTAATAATAAGAACAACATTTCTGCTTTGAAGAATATATAGTCTAAACAGACTGAAATTGGGAAGAGAGACTTGGAGCAGCTTGCCATGCAAGTTAGTTTTGTAGTTGGGAGTAATCTTTACTTCTAGAGCTCCATAGGATCATTTTCAGTTAATAAATTCCAGCACTTCCAGTGGTGGTACTTGTTTCTTTGTGCGGAGCCTTTCCTTTTGCTGGAACAAGTTTTCTTGTGGCCACACAGTAAACCAGAATTAAGAGAGGGTAGAAGTAACACAGCCAGGGAAAAAAAAAATATAGGGAAAAAAAATATAGAGAAAAAAAAGTTCAGTTGGATCAGTTCCCCACTCTGAGTCATTGTTCAGCTGCACTAACTGTGGTGCTGGCACAATGGAAGGAATGACAAAGGCATGGAATGGCCTGCCAGGGCAAGGGAAGGGGGATGTTCTACAGTGAGAACGGCAGTGTTAGCAGCAGTTCTGGCTTTCACCAGCTTCACACAGCTGAAGTGGTGGCCTGTGTTTGCTCCTCAGTTTCACCTCAGTTTCACATTATACTAGGGCTGCCTTAGTATTGGTCTCCCTTTGGCTCAGTGTTGCACTTGAATGAGTTCAGAAGGTAGCATTCAGCTGTGTGAGCAATATTGTCCTCTGAAAGACCTGCATCCTGTGGCTTTGAACCCCATAATTTAGTAGAAGTGTTACAGAATCTATGAATAAGGAAAGATTCAGAAAAAACATAGGTATCATTCTGCTTGTAGGTAGCATCCAGAGTTTGGAGGCATTAGGAATCATTGTCCAAATTCTATTTTGTTTTGCTTTTTCTTGATTGGGTTCCATGTTTCTTTTGAGGGTATGTGAAGTGATACATTTCAACAGGAATTTGGAACACTAAGCAACATCTCACTTTAGGCTGGTTATCATATGGTGAAAACAAAGTCATTAAAACCAACCACTTGTGATGAAGAGATGACTTTAATCCTTAATGACATTTTTCTCTGAGGAAACTCCAGGTCATACTATCAAAATGCTGCCTGCTGCTGATCATTTAGTAATATGTCCAAGAAAAAAAGTACAAATGATCTGGTAAGGAAAGTTTTGTAAGTCACTAACTACAATTTACATTATTATACTTCATGATATACCTGAAAGGAATTTTGGTTTGGTTTTCATGTTAGAAGAATAACCTCTGAATGCTTCCAATTAAACACAAACATGAAAACTTCCTATCCATTTTCTGCTGGATGCATTATGTCAGACCAGATTTTGGCCCTAAGTACATTTTCCTGCTCTCAGAGCAAAAAAAGATATTTCCAAATTCTCTTTTTCAACTGGGATTTACTTTCCAAAGCTGTTGAACCTGTATGTTAAGACACAAAGCAGAGAACCAGCAGTGAGAGGTGCAGAAGAACACAGACTACAAAAAATCAGCAGTGACATATCATGAGAGATCCCATCACAAGCAAGTCAGACCTTTCAAGAAAGCTCTGACAATTTTGCTGAGCTCCATCGCAGCCTTTGCAGCTGCCAAACATGAGCCTTGTACAATCTTAAGCAGCACAAGCAGAAGACAGGGCATAACCAATCAGTGCATTGACCTATCAAACTGAATATGAAGAGGTGAGTGAGAAGTAACTTGGGCTCCTTTTTGGTTTTGGAGATGGGTTCCAGACCCCTCTGCATTCTTTCAGTGGCCTTTGGATTTACTGTTCTAGTACTTCAGCATAATTTTTATATTTTCAGCAGATAATTTGTTTAAGTTTTTTAGCTTAAGGAATGGTTATGTGTCCCAATCTTATTATAAATAGTATATTCTGATCACATTTTGAGCAGCAGACTCCATTGCAGGTTTATCTTGATCTATGATGAGCATTACAGATCCCTTCTTTTTTGTGGTGAACCCCATTTGACTTTGTAGTGTGGTGGTACTCCCCCATAAATGAATTATAGTGAGATCTAAGCATTAGGAAAATCTAATCTAGAGTCAATGTATTGGCTTTGCAATATTTGTACATTATGGTGCCAATAAAAAAGAGCACATACCCACTCTTTCACTCTGTGATTCTAATGTTAGCTTACTGATGTCTAATAATCATCTGGTGAGTTAAGGCTCTCCCCAAAGCACATTTTAGGAATACCAAGTAAAACCTTACTTTTGAGTCTGTCCTTTTATCACACACACACACACAAAATCAGTACCATTCATATTATTTAGTTTATTGCTGAGACATAATTTGGAAATGTCAAGAAAGCATTTTATAGAAGATGTCTTTTCCATCACATAAAATTTTTCATTAAAATACATGGTTTGGGCAAATATTTAATGTGTTTTGGAGTCAAACATGTACTTTTCTGAAAAGAGTTCAAATTGGTGGAAAAAATATTCATTAAAAAGATCTATTTTTTTACATTGATGAAAGGTATGAAAAAATTATATGCAGTATGAAAGCGTTCCCTTCTCTTCAAAAAACTGGTACATGGAAAATAAAATCCTTTTTTGCTGAAAGCAATAATTTTTAAATTCAATCACTAATTCACGTTTATTTATTTATTTATGCCAAAGTGGAACTTTAACAAAACTGGGTTTATTTAACATTTGTTTTCAGAAAAGAAAATAATGAAAGTCTGAAAATGCTCAAGTTTCAAAAGTTCTTGAGCAAAGATATTCAATATTATGCAAATACTTTATTTGACTTTCACTTAGTACTATACAAATAATTATTTATATATATAGTCAGTATTATACAAATGATGGCTTGGCTTCATGAGTGAAGATTTGGGAAGGGGTTTACCCACGCTTACTACAACCACGATGACTAAGGGCAATGTGGGATAGGCAAATTTGGTTGGAAAAAAAGGCTGCTTTAGCATTCAGGATATTCCAAACAGGACTGTCATCTCCTGGGACAATCTTGAGTGACCAGTGTCCTGAGCCACCCACATGCACCTTGTCACCTACCGTTCCATCCCTCCCATTGCTACAAGGCTTTGCAAGTGTGAGTAAACCCTTACAGCCTGAGCAGTGGATTTTTTAGGTGAGGCGCAGTGTAAAGGCCCCACCCTTTACACCTGAGGTTTGTCTGCCAGGGCCTAGTGAGCTTGGATGGTGATAGCAAAATCCTCAGGTCGTAGGTTTTTGCAAGAGTGTCTTTCTCTTCGATGGAAGACCAAACACAGCTAGATGAGCTCCATCTTCAATTAACCAGATCTTAAATTAACCAGATTTTGCAATATTGGATTGTTGTTCTCTCTATGAACTATGCTGCTGAATAGTAAAGTCACAAACAGTGTAATGGCAATTTTCTAAGTTGATATTTTTAGTTTCTTATAGTTTGTTACTTTTTTTAAATTTTTACTAGAAAAACAGAGAATCTATAACAATCTCCAGCGTTTGTATTAAACCTGACAGTCATACAGCGTAAATTCCAGCATGTACCTAAATGCTGTCTTCTTGAAAACTAGGATGCAAAGAGCCATGCTTTGCCAATCCCCAAGCCTGCAAAGCAGAGAAGAGCTCAATTACAACTTTCTGGTTGCTTCTGTATATAAGCATCTTTTGTTTTAAGGCTCCTTAAAACTTTTCCTTAGTCCTTTGCATATGCCTTAAACCCTCCCTAAAAAAATAATGGTACATTTGCTTCTCCAATCTAGGCAGCAAGGCTTAACTAATCTAAATAACGTACAAAAAGTAATAACACAGCTGCCATTTTACAAAAGCTTTCCAAAAGGACATGAAACAGACTACCTGATGTGTGCTGGGGAATCTGGAAACTGAAAAGAGTGTAGGAGCATTGCTGACAGTCTGACATACCTGATTCAAATGGGAAAACACCAAGTCCAGTTCTTCCTTCTTGTTTCTTATGAAAGGACACATATGGTTGTAGCCATACTGCTTTTGGCCATGAGCTCATCAAAAGTTTTCTAGTATTCACAACTGCGCTTGGTCATTAGAACAAGTACTAAGAAATAAACAGGTAAAAACACACTGTTGACTATGTGCTTTAATAAACAAACTGGGTAGTTCTCACTCTTCTGAGCAATGAACTCTACAGCAATGTTGCCTTAATATATCTACAAAGAAGATTGTGTGGCAATGGTTGTAAGAACATGAGTCTGTTTCAATACTTTCAACGTATTTCACTTCCTGTGTTTTATTAGACAAAAAAGGGGACAGTGAAAGAATCCAGAACCAGTCAATGTAACAGTTAGGAAAATGGTCTGTACTGAAACATTTTTGATATTTAGGTGTAGGATAGAACATTCTTTTTCTAGTCAAAAGGAAAGGATATAACTATTGAATTACTGGAGATCAAACTATGATATGGAAAGGTATAGCACTGGTACATGTTCTGTTAGAAAAAAAAGAGAAACATTTATATGGATTATACTTCAGCAAGAAATCTGGAAACTATCATGATTTAATAATGTAAAAGAAAAACTTGACACTGTGACCCAAGGGCCAAGAGTTTACATTGACCTAAGGAAAAAAAAATCATCCTTTCTTTTCCCCTCTCCTGCAACTGCAGACATACTGATTCCCCTGGGATAAAGTCAATGGCTCCATCTTCACCATCTAGACCTGTGTCTTGTGCATTCACAAGGCAGTACCACAACCTCTTCACTACTCCACAACTTCTTATACAAGATAAGGTTGATTGGCCACATCTGCCAGCCAGCTGTGTCTGCTGCATGAGATCACTGAGAGGAGAGAAGCCACAGCATCATGTTCAAAACAGAATCCCATTCAGAAGCATTCCTCACCACAGCACATCGCTGAGGCCTCAGCTATGCCCCTTCGTTCATTGTGAAAATTATGTCTCCTGGTACAGCATCTAGTACATCACTGGCTCATGCACCAGGATAGAATAAATGTCAGCTTAGTATAAAGTTGTTAATTTTGCAAGGCTGAGGCCACGAATTGGGAAGAACAGCTCAGCTTCTGGTAGATATCAGCTTAGAGTGAAGATGTTGCAGCATCTTCATTGGAAGGAATTGGGAAGAACAGCCCAGCTTCTTGTAGATATAAGAGTGAAGATGTTGCAGCATCTATCTGGAACAGTACTTTTGAGGAGTAGTTTGAAAAGTATGAGAGATTTTATTGGCATTTAGTGTCACCTAAACCTAATGAAGGCTTTGTAACCTCTAAATTTAGGCATTTAGTACACAAGATGGAGTCTAGATTCAGCATATACTCAGCATGTACAGTGCCTCTGAGGAGAATTAGGCAGCTCCTTACTTTAGTCTTCAGACTGAAGATATGCTCTCTCTGCTGTTAGCTGACTTTGATAGGTATCACTTCAATCAAGGAGCTGCACTGCCACATTAGTTTGGGCTAATATAGCTTTTAGATAGCATCTGGCTAAAATCCAGCTGTATCACAGAAGCAAGATTACATCTGTGTACAGATGTGTGGCTCAACATCCGAATGGATGGTATACTAAAGGAAAATCAAAAGGTGAAGGAGAAGGGAAAAGAGGAAGGCATTATTTTCATCCTACTCTGAAGCTTCAATACTAAGCCAAGCATATTAATTTTACTAAGTGTAAAATTCTATGCTTACATCTATTAAAGATCAATGCTTCCAAAACTGATTCTGAAGGCCTAGGCTTCTGTTTCATAATGTGTCTAAATAAAGAAACACAAGTACCTGCAAAGGATGAGAATGGGGCTGGAAATCAAGCAGAAAAGGAATCCTCACCCTGTAATAATGGTTTGGGCACTCAGTAGGGATGAGAGAAACCTAGGTCCAGTGTTTGATGTTGTATAGCACTTGTATCTTGGCTGAGTATTCATACTACCAAGCCACTATACAAGGTGGGGAAGAGGAGAGGTGGGAGAGGAAACCACCTATCCTCACCTTATTTTCTTTTCAAGTTAAATTATTCATTCTACTGATGTCTAGTTCATCTGATGTGAGCATATCTAAGAGATCAGGCCCTACATGGAAGCAGGATTTATAAATCTGACACTCAGTGAATTTAGTAGGATGTTGAAATGAAGCAATATTTTGAGGGGATTATGTATTCATTGTCAGGCACCTCAGTCCTGTTTCTATCCTGATTTAGGTACCTAAGTTCTTGACTGAGCCTTTTTTTTTTGTTGTTGTTATTGTTCCAAGTTTGTCACATGGTAGAAATTCCATTTTTGATGAGCGCAATTGAACGACTCTCCTCATTGAAAAATCAGTCAAATTTCAAGTATTCCATAGCAACCCACAGAATCTTTTAGGCAACATTAGAAAGAACAAAATTACTTATTTTTATCTGCTTTAGGAGTCAGTTATTGAATAATTCCTTTCAGAGGCTCAAAAGAAGGTAAGAAAGAGGTTTTGGGCTTTGCATTTGTTACACACTGTGGCTTGAATCCCTTTATGCTAACTGGTGTAAATCAGGAGCTTTTCCAATGAAATCAATAGTTACACAATTGCAAAATTGGTTAGTGATCACGGTCTGGCTGAGTAGACCTACGGTATTAATCACTTTTAAAGATCTGGTCCCTAAGTACTTAATTCCTAGGAAACAGTACAATGTGACATTACAAGGATCCTATTTAGAGACACACACTCTGCAGATCAAAGCAGGAACTACTGGAAATGCTTTCTGAAGGTATGTGTAACTATAAAATGTTTTGAGTGGCTGCCAGTATTTTGTAATCAGTGTTGTAAAGTTTTGTGATACTCTTGATGTCTGCAGATGTTATGCGGCCCGTGGCACAGAGCTGATGTTCTGAATTACCAATTATATACCTAATGGAGCCCTGAGAACTAACTCCTGCCCTCCTTTGGGTACTGGGGCAGTCTTTAAATGCCAGCAAAGGACTGATGCTATAAATAAAACTCTGTCTCCATAGCGACAGGCAGTTCAGTGCTCAGCTTTCAACACTTTAAAAAGGTAATTACTGTCTTTTTTCTTTATATTTTTCTATTCTTGGTTTATAACAGCAGTAATAACCTCCTGAGTTGGGCATTTCCTGGCAATTAATGACTGACAGTGTTAAGAACACTTGGCTTTACCTCAAGCTTTCAAATCCTCCAGCCAGTCATTAACTGCCAGGAAATGCCCTTCCCTCTAGTCATTATTGCTTAATCATGTAAACCTGGATTAGAAATTTAATTAGATGACTTTAACATTCTCTTATTCTCTCCTCACTTTCTTCCCCCAGGTCCCAGGCATCAGTATTTGCCACAGCTGCTAGCTGGCATGGCGGGTGTTTATTCCAAAATAGTGTCAACATAGCAAATGCTACAGAGTCTCTGTAAAGCAAGACTGATGCCCTTTTTAGCCCTTGGTCGATGGAATGTATCTACGTACCTATTTGTAAAGAATACATTAGATTAGGTTGAAAAGAACCTCTAAATTCTGTCTAGTACTGCTTTTAGGTGGTGAGAGAGAGGAGCTCCTTTTGGGAACTGGATACCTCTCCTGTCTGATGAATGAAGGAAAGATTGTGATGGAGGGCTTGGAATCTCTGCCTTAGCTTCCTGACTCCAGCTATACTGCTTGAAACAGGAGTGTTCCAGGTATCACTACATTTTGTTCAGTTTCTCTTAAAAGCCCAAGTCTATAACTGCTGTAAGCAAATGTTTAAAAGCAGGGTTAGTAGCTCTGGCCCATTTCTAACCAGAAAACCCTTGAAGCTGCTTTCACTGATCAGTTTCCTTTATCTGAATATGTGGCCAAGGTTTATCTAAATAATAGCTAATACAGCATCCAATCACAGGTACCAAATAAAGCTGTTCCTCCTGGTTTAACATGCCATTTTGTTAATTCATTGTTTTTAAAGAAGATCCTCTGCATAGCACAATTATTGCAATACTGCGCCCATCATGCTACAGTCACGCAGGCTTCCAGGAAGGCATTATGTCCATGGCTTCTATGCCACTGACTGGATACTTGCAGCACATTGTTATCAGCATGATCAGCATCTTACCAGTACTTTAATAGCATCACCTATCTATCTTACTTTAGTCACAGAAACTTTATTTGGTCTCTAAACAAAATTAACAACTAACATTTACCATTGGTTTATCTTTGAATTAACTGGTAGCCAACCCCTAAAATCCATACTTGTAATTCTGGGAGATCCAAACTATTAACTTGCTTCTGACTTCTGTGCAGGCTGTAAGGCACCATTAAATGACTTTGTGTCTCCGACACTCTATACAGCTATAACTTCTCAGATACTTCATAAAGTACTTCAGTGTTAATTGATTTAATGTACAAAGGGCATATAATTTGAACCAAAAGGCACTTTCTATGAAGTCTTAGGTATTGCAGCAGTGGTACAAAATGTGATTCCTTGATGTACAGGTCATGTCCTAATAAATAGAGAAGCAGCAATAATGTGGACATGAAAACTAATTATTATGTTACTGAATCATCTCTTTAATTTGAAGTACTTCTAAAAAAACACACTAAGCCTGGCTGCAGTCACTATCAATCCCCAATAAAAACAAAAGCACAAGTGTCTTTTGAAAAGCCTTTAGTTTTAAGCATTCCATTCATTTCTACAGTGTGTATTAAAAAAAAATACCCAACCAAAACCAAAGGCAAAATCCCCACACAAATTAAAAGCTTCTAAACCCAATACAAAATAATATTACTTTTTAAAACCTTTTCCTCTTTTTTAGAAGTTTACAATTTTATAGAAAAATCCATTGCAATCCATATCCATTACAAAGGTAAACGACTGATGGTGGAGCCAAAGTATTTACATAGAACTTTAATTGAGCTATTAAAGTATAATATTTCTTTTTGTAAAACATATTATATGAACTGAGGTATGTGCATTTGTATCATGTAACTTTTTTAGTGGTAATTAACTAACTAAATAAAGCTGAAGCTAGCCTGTTGTGCAGGTGAAGGAGGCTTTTGCCTCCCTGATAAAAGAGGTAGACAAGGTAACTGATATCTACCTGCCTTTTTAAAGGCACACTAAAAGTGAAAAAGGGGGTGTAGGGTGGAGTTTCAGACCTTTACTTGCATGCTAGTGTTAAAAATGGGACAGATACACCAAACTGAGTACTTGTTGTTTGTGGTAGTGTTGATTTACTTTCTTTTCTCTGCACACTTGCTTTCCTCTGTACTTGCTCTGCAAAGCTGTAAGGCTGTGCATGGGAAGGATCCTATTCATTTCATTAGTGTTGCAGGTGCACAAAGCAAGGAACTCCAACCTCAGCTACGTCTGGGAAAGTAACACAGAAAATAAAAGGCAGCTTTTAAAGAATTCACCTGTGATGATGGTGAATTGGTTCAATCTATGTTATGAAGTTAAAATACATGACAAGAATAAAGAAGCATTCCCTCTTTGCCTGAGATAGGGTGAACCAGAGTATGGAACTAAAACCTGGAACATGATAGACCCTTGTTCGTGTCTTGGCTCTGCTATTGACCTGAGGCTTCAGGTTTGTGCATCACTTTCTCAAAGATATAATTACACCTGCTTCCTGTGTAACAGTGATGTTGGTATATACTGACAAAAAACATTAAATAAACTTTAGGGTTTATTATATTGAGCCTCCAAGGGAGGGTGTCCAATCTTTAAGACACTATGGGCAGTCAGTTATTTTTATGATTCACATCAGATTCAAATTTAATTGCAGAAATCTCATCAGGTCAGTGGAGATAATAAAGCAGAAAAACCCACACTTAGTGGTCACACCAAAAATAGATCCTTCTCTGTTGAGAAGCTTCATAATCTACAACAGCTGAAGAGCTGACACCTCAGAAATAGAAATTTAAAACCCCCACAACTGCATATTTCATTGCAACAGCGTGCATTTCGCAATTTGATAGTTTGCTAAAGCATCAATACAAAAATGTGAAGTAACACTTTCTCATATTTGCCTTCTATGCAAGTTTCTTAGTTATTAAAAAAAACATAAACCCCTGCACTTTAAATAGCATATTTTGTGAAGATTGAATGGCTAAAACTATTCAGTAAACAGAAGGAAACTTAACAGTTAATACTAACAGATCATTGCCAAGCATATCAGAGTAAGCAGACAAATTCAATTGCTAGTGAGATTGTTAGTCTAACTTGCCACTTCATAATGTAGACTAAACATTAAAGACCAAGGAAAAAATAAAAAGCTCTGAAAGCTATTAAAGAAAATGAAGATTTGTTAACAACTAACATTTACAGAAAAGGTAATAAATATTTAGAAATAATTTTGTTTTCTGTGGTGAAAGGCTGCTTTTCTTCCTCTTCTCCCAGGACAGGTTTTTGAGCTCAATGGGAGCAAAGAGCTGTTGATTTAGCAAGGATTACAAGCCTGATCCTCACATTATGCAACAGAATATATTCACCTCAGGAATCACTTCATTCTCTTTCTTTTTGGAAGACTCAGCGATGAATCAAAAGGCTATTAACTGCTGTCATTTATATAATCTTCTGCTGCTCTTGTGTTGCAAAAAATATGCATTCAGCTAAGACTATTTAAGCATTTCTTTGCACAGAGGACTATTATCAGCATATCTTATATTGCTTTAGCTGAGTTGATATTGCTCCAATTGAGTCCATTCATGCTGTTGTGTCGATGTCCACACAGCATTATACTATGATCTTTTCCCTGCAGACAAGGTGTCTGAGCCTTGCTGGCATTGTTTGGAGGTCATTGTGTTGCAGATAGTTTTTATGATATGCATTGGAATACCTCTCAGCCTCTGAAGGAGCAGTGGTTTCAGTGGCCGCTTTCTAATCTAAATTCACTTGGAATGTTATTCTATTTCTAGGTTGTTCCTCCCGTGCATGGTTGAAACACAGAAGAACATAATGCTTGTCCTTTATCTAACAAGCTGCTTCATCAGAAGGCTGCAGTTTTCATGGATAGCCTTATTTCTCAACCAGTCTTTAGATTCTGATAGTTTGGGGAGTAGATTTACAGCTGGATAAAACAAAGTAATCCATGATGTGAGACTCTCTTTATGTTGTAATCTAGCTGCAAAGGCACAGAGGAGAAGTTTCCCTGCACAAAGTCCTTGGTAGACTTTCAGAGGTAGTGAGACACACTTTAAATTTTTATGCAGCCTTCATTTCTTTGATGTTTGACGTCCTTTACTGAGAGGCCCAGATGCAGCCACAAAGTATGTGCAGAAACTATGAAGCCAGGTTTCATACCCTCTGCATCAAGTAATTCAGAGTGTGTGTTCCTCATATGCAGAGCAAAACAGGGAGCAGCAAGGGACCTGAGGCTGCCTCTTTAGATTTGTTGATCAATCACTGCCTTATGCAGTATGCAGAGGAAAATTGGGAAAATATTTTATGGGATCTTCTTTTTTTAAACTAAATAACACTGAGAAAATTTGTCTTTGCTCTTACTTTCACTAGATAAAGAGTGGACAGATTTCCGCAGCATTTTCTGTGTGGGTTTTCTCACATTTTCATTGAAATGTTATTTGGTTTGTAGTTTTAGGGGTTTTTTTTAAACCTCTAATTCTTGGAAAGCAGGTAACACAGACATGGACTTTACAGTTCAAGCATCACATTAAACTGCCAGAAAAGATTCAGGAATAATATTGACCTCTAGGTCTCTGAAATAAAAGAAAGCTTCCTATTTCTTGCCCTTCCTTTCAGCATGAAGGAAATTTTCTGTAAAATGTGAGTCATGTCGAGAATGAATGGTACATTGCATGAGTCCCATGCATAGGAGCCAAACTCAGTGTGAAGGAGCAGCATGGAAGCAGGGCTGTATGTTCTGAAAGGCAGGCAGTGAAGGATGCGAGTAATGTCATGAATAGTGAAGGAGCAGGAATGAGCCAGCTGATTAAACTGATAGGAGCCAAACAGTGCCGTGGAGCCTTTGATGAGTGTCAGAGGTCATCTCTATACAGTTCCCCAAGTCCCCAGGACACACAACCTTGCTGACCTAGTCACTAGATCAGACAAGAGCGTTGAGACTTCATCAGCAAACAACAACCTAACAGATTTAGATAACAGATAGACTACTAAGCAAATGCTGTAAAAATGAGCGAAATAGAAGCAGCTTGTCAAGGAGGAAAAACTGGATGAGAGCAGGCAAGAAATTGTTCAGAAAATATCTACTTCTGTGTCTAACCAGCAGTACCAGGACGTATGAAAAACTCAAACACCATTGTCATAAAGGTACCAAAACTCCTGCAAATTAGTGAAGTCACTATTCATGTTAATTCTTCATCTGCCAAAGCACTTATGGAATTTTAGGTATTTCTTTAGCTGTCTTGGGGGTTTCAGTATTTACATACCATTTTAGAATGAATGAGGTATCAACCTAAAAATACAGTTAGCTGCACTGTAGGCACTCTTCCACCCTTTTATCCTTATTTTGTAGGGCTTCTTTGCTTTGTATTTCACAGCATGGAGCAAAAGAGACAGTCTACCTCTAACCAGATGTTATGACAGATGCTCTATTAGTTTGCTAAAGCAGTATATCTGTAATAATATAGCACTGTGCCAAGCTACCAAGATCCATCTCTCAGAATGATTTGCTATTTTGAACCCAAAATAACACTGATGTGGTTACACTGTTTTTTGTTATGAGGCTTATGCATAGCATAAACAGTCCTTTAGTAACCTTGGCATCTGTGGTTTCCCACATGTTTGTGCAACAGTCAACGTTTAGGCCAGTTTTGGTATGACCACAATAATAAATATACATGATATCAAAATCTCACAGTAGTAAAAAAAATTATAGAAAAGTAATAACAACTTTTTTGTGGTTTAGGAGCCATCTGATATATTTTATTGAGGTGTACTATGTATAAATAAGTGTCAAGGTCTGTGTGAGACATCCTAGGATACCTGAGATATTGACATGAGGCTGGCAAATATGACACAGAACTTGTGTGAGACCCACATCCTTCCAGAAGGGTGATGGCCAGAAAAGATGCTCTGTGTCATTTCAGATGCTATTAGGAGCCTGTTTGGGGTAACCCAGTCACTGGAGCAGAAAGATTGTCTGTGTCTTTTCTTCAATATTGTGTTGCCAGCACAACAGAGAGCAGAAGATCCATTCAGGTGGCATGATCTACATCTCTCTCCCTTGCGAGCTGACATGCTGCAAACCAGATGTGAGCTGGAAGCCATTTAGACAAGTTTGGATCTTGCTGAAAGGTAATGTAATGTTGAGAAGCAGGACTTATTTGCTTGGGCACAGTACTGAGCTAACATATCTAAATGGCTTCCAGAGTACAGCTGGCTCACCGGGAAGTCTAGCTGGGAATTGTTTGCACATGGCAATGTGGTTGGACCCTGAGAGGAAAGGATCAGTCTAGGCTCTGCTCCACCCTGTGTGCTGCCATCAGAATTGTTAACTGAGTTCAAGTGACAGAGTGTGACCATGAGAGAGCTAGGAAGAACTGGACTTGCAAAAACTCAGCTGGAGTTTGTAAAGGGTTAGTAGCAAGAAAGTAGAAATTCTTATGTATAAATGGCTAAAATAGGCATATGAAAAGAAAATGAATGGGATCCTTTTTATATTTGCTCTTTATAACACACCGTGCAAGAGGAAAATTTGAAAAGTCTTATAAGTGAAATTAAACTGTACAGATGAGATACAGAAGTTACCCTGCTCAGTCCTTCCATTCACCATCACAGATAAAGTAATTTTTCAGAAGCTTATGTGGTGTGTTTAGTTAAACAAATTTCCTTAGAGACATGATGGACTATTTCTAAGCTGAACACTCACAGTAACAATTACCTGTGTTCTCAATGTCCATGAGCCTCAATAAACAGCCCATGGATTTATGTCTTAGTGAGAACCAACCTATTAGTTTCAGCCATAAATCTCATGTGCTTTGTGTGCAAAGTGAATTTTAATAAAAATCATATAAGGAGCCAGACTTGCTAGGCAGGGTTTCACATGGCTGCCAACATTTGAAAACAATTAATAGAGACCCTTTGGGGGAGGGTAAGTAGAACCATGTCTTTAGCTCCTGTTGAAATACAGTGGACTCAGTGAACTTGCCTGAAGGACAGAATAAAGAGGGGTTTTTTCTATTAAAAAAAAAAAAAAAAGATAGAAAAAGAAATGGAGGCCATCACTTCTAAATAAGGGCAGATGGAATGGGAAGGGTCACTCCTTTGAGTGTGCAATCTCATCCTCTCCGACACCCTGCTGCCAGGGAAATGGCAATAAGTATCTTAAAATTAAGCAGCAAAATAAAATAAATATACATCCATGCTCCTTGGTCTGAAAATAGCTTCTGGCTCCTAATGAACAGAGGTAGCATATGTGCTCACTTTTGAAACCCTCTCCTTCAGCTCTCCTTGTCCACTCCCTATTTTAGTGTATAGAACACATCGTGTCAAACAGAGTCCAAAAGACAAAGCCTGGAGTCACTGCTCATTTTTATTCTGGTGGTCACATTAGTTTTATAAGCAAATAGGTCAGGCATAGAAAAATAAATATGGAAACTTCAAAGAGAAAAGGTTATGTCCCAGGCTTCAGATGCTTTGTACTGTCTCCACGGTACTGAGGGCGGAAAGGTTGCTCTAAAGGGGAGGCCAGGGATTTCTGTAACATGCGAGGAGCCTCACAGGGTCTTGGTGTTGTGTCTGCCCAGTATGTACAGGACTAGTTCAGCTGGTGTAAATTAGCTCACAGGCTATAATATACTGCTATAATATACTGAGGAACGGATCTCTTATCACCAGGCTGGTAAAGGACCTCTGGATTGAAAGGTACCTTTATACCAAGTTTAACCAAATACAGCTGACAGCAGGCCCACTTCATATCTAATACCAATAAATATGTAGGCTTGGTCCAGGTAGGGAGCTCTGGTAGTGATAAGGGGATAGTTACACTCTACCTGACTGCTTTTAAGAAACACATGGCATATGTTTTGAGTTACTGAAATGGCATGTACCAGCACTACATATACTGTGTATACTGTGCTGCTACTCACATGCTCATGTTCAAATCCAGATTGGGATGATTATAATGAAATGAATATTGTAATTACAGAGTCAACCTCTTCCTTTTGGAAGTTCTTGAGGGAAGAAAGTGATCAGCATTGTGTTTACCACCAGTTTTCTTAAGCAGTTAAGGTGTGGGTCCCCTCATCTGCTACTGTACTGTATATGTATTGCACTGAAAACACTTAAGCTTGGGTACACAATTCAGGAGTAAAAAGATTAAATCTAAACAGATTGAATTTGAGCTAGCTATACAATGTTCAAACATGAAGAGCCAAGTTCAGCTAGTATGCCACTGTGGCTGCAGCCATATTTAGTCAACCAGAAAGTGCCTTGAGTTTAGATAGTCCCATTATAGGAAAAAGGACCAAGGTGTTCTCCTTCCCAGCTAACTCTTCCACTGTTCTTCCCTACCCTTTCGGGAGTGTGGAAGGGTATTTTGTTGACTGTGGTATTTTCGGATAGTTGCAATGAAAACGTCTTCACATCTTCATTATTAAGATTAATTTGACATGTACAGAAAACATGTACTCCTCCTTGGTGAAGGCTAATAGATTCTGTCTTGAGGCATGGGCACAACAAGCTGATTTGTGTTACTGCCAGCTGGGTATATGTAATTATGCTCAGACTGGACTGCAAGACTGCACATTGATGGACATAGGGAAGATATGGTGAGCAGAATGGTCGAAAGCAGTAAGAAAGCCTAAGGAACAGAGTCGAAAATTAAATCCAATTTGTGTCCTAGTCCAGGATTTGTTTAGTATTGTAATATACCCTTTAAGATGATTAAAAGGTTGATCAAAAAACAGGACTTGTCTTTCCATCTACCTCTGTGGGCTTTTACACTTAAGAGTCTTTTGCTATCTGGCAGTAAATGCTCAGGTATAAGCTGTAGTTTCAACCTTCCTTTTCTTGCCTCTGGATACCCTACAGAGACTACTCAAATTACCCAAGAGGGTTGTGATAGTATATTGTTTTCTTGGCCTTAACTTTGAGTAATTACACACAGGTAATCCTGGTTTATTTCTGTTATCCCTTAATTGAGCTATAAGATTTTTTTTAAGCTTAAAAAATGCCACAGGCTTTTTAAGGGCTCTAAATTAAAATCCAACAAACTGAAAAAGAGCCCTTCCCAGTTAATGCCATTGACTGATAATCTGCCAGATTTAATTGTAAAAGAGTGTGTTTTTTCAAATTACAAAATCCCAAAGAGATCCTTCAAAACAACTATATGGATTTTATTTCATTTTTCTCCTTTTTTCAAGTGCCCTGGAGTGCTGCATCTTTATTTTCTCACTTTCAGCCTGAGGTATGCTTTTATGACTAAAGTATCAAAACCCCTGCAAGTAGAGCTTCATTACAGAAATCCTGATAGATCTTTAGCTGCATGGGTGGGCAGAGCTCTAGCAACTGCGTCTTTAAAAGTCTTATTCACCCTGTCACTGCTGTAACAGTGGCACCTGTTAGCAGTGCTGCTGCAGTCCCTCACTGTTTCCATTATAAACCTCTTTTCATGAGTTCATTTCTTGGCTTATAAAAGTTTCCTCACAGCTGAAACTTGGCTGAAAGTGGCTTTGCCTGGGAACAATTATTATTAATATTTTTTTAATATAAATTTCCTTTTAAAAATCTTTCTGTTATTTTTTAAATTAAAGGAGAGAGACATTTACAGGATTTAGATACCTACTCTGTGCATATACGATCAGGTCTGGTGGTCCTATTTACAGTCAGATTCCAGCTAGAAATTAGGGGATCTGATTGTCCTGTGGGTGACATGGCACAAAACTCACTGAAATGCTGTCAGCTGAAGAAAGGGGTGATGACAAACTGCAAACTGAGCAGGAGGTCTGTTGCTCTTGTCTACTTGAATGACACTGGTTCCTAGGAAGAGTGCAGACTTTAGGCCAGGGGTTTTGGGAATAAGTATATCCAGGAATTTAAGGTTGAATGAAGAGCACAACAGCAGTAGGCTCTTTCTTTCAGAAGTGAGCCATGCACACTAATTTGCTGGAGGAGAGTAACTTAAAGCAGCCTAAAGAGTGTAACCTCTGCATGTGGTGCTCACCAGGTGCAGCCGTGCTTTCACTGAGTGCGTAATATCGAGTGGGGCTGAGGACAAAGTGTGTTCTGCCTCCTTATCACGCATTACTCAGGGTTTGCTGATCTGTTTTTCCCCTGCTGTTCCCACGTATTCTTATCAGACGTTGAGTTTCCAGCAGCCCTCTTCTCCCGCCAGCGCACTCATTTCCTCTCCTCCCCCTGCTGCTCGGCACTGGGCGAAGGCAGCCTGGCTCCCTGGCTCCCCTGTTCCCTGACAAAGCTTCTGCTTCCAGTTTTTCTTATACCCTTGTTGAAGGGACGTGTGCTCTCTTCCCCTTCCAAAACGCTGGGCAGGAAAAGATTGCCATATTCCATTGGTGACTGATGTAGAGTGTGTATTTGGGAAAACAGCATCTCTTCCCTCTCTCCTAAATAATTCTGAGTTAGAGAATATACATGGTGCTGAAATATTTAGTAATATTGATGACCTCTTCATTCCAGCCAGGAAGGGATACATAGATTATAAGATTCCTACAAATCCACAAGGGCTGGTCCCCACCAAGGAATTTTGGACAAACTTACTTTGCTGAAATAGAAAATAATCAAAATTTGAATTCGTGTATACAAAGGAAATCTCTGACATTGCCTTCTCTTTATATACGTGATTAGGGTAGTAAACAGACCTTATAAGCATGTGAGTGAATTTTATCCTCCTTTCCTGTTTATGAAACAAACAAAAAGGGTAACTTTTTTTGTTTTTAATTAAAAGCCAAGTATCAAGTGACTGAAGATCAAAGCAGCAGCCTTACTTTTTTGCAATGGGAGATGTGACCATTTTCTATATAGTATTTCAGTTTATACATTTTCTGGTACAAAGCTGTTGTGCAAGCCTTCAGCTGTGCCCCATACTTCCCCTAATGCAGGTACATCATCAGGCACAGCCATAGCCCTCGATGGGCAGGAGCAGGGGTGAGTGTTCTGTTGCATGTTCAGGAGTGTGAAGCAGCTCACACACACACTCTAAACACACTGTGGCCAGAGGTGCCTGCCCTGGGTTCCCTGAGCTGGGTACATGTGAATGCTGGCCACCCAGCTTGCCAGTGGGCACCCCAACTGCTGGTCAGATTGCTACTCTCCATTTCTCTCTGTGGTGGGTTTATACCACATGGAGTATCTGGGGCTAAACCGCTCAGGTGAGAGGTGCAGTCCTGATTTCAGATCCCTTCCAGCTCCCAGTAAAGGTGAATATTTGAAATGAGCACAGGTTAGCTCTCCCTGACCAACTGGAGTTATCCTACTTGTTGTTTAAGAAAGGGTGAAAAACTTTCTCACAAGGCAATGAAGATATTTTGCCAGGAACTAGGATACCCAGCTTCCAGTCTCTCCTCTAATGCCTGGCAAAGTATGTACTCTAAAACACAGCATAGCAACCTGGGCAGCAGGATCCTTTGCGTCTGGGCCTGGTATTAGAATGGTATTAGAGCATACAAGAAACAGAATTCCCCCTGCATTCCCTCACATCCGACCTACAGCACACTGTATGTGTGAGTGTGAAACTACTTGTCATTCCTTTGCTTTTCTTACCTGCCCCTAAAATGTTGCATGTTGATTGCAACCATTCAGCAAAGAAGGAAACTCAGTTTTCACATTTTTTACCTTGGCAAAGAGAAATGAAGGTGCCACCTGAATTTTTCATCCCATCTTCCTTCCCATCCTGCTTTCCCCTCCCTGTTCACCATAACCTGAAGAAAGAAAGCAAGCAAACCCTGCCAATCAGTTTGGCCTCAGCTCCAATGTGCCCTCTTATCAGCTGCTTTTCTGCCTTGGTTCCCCCATCGCTAAAATGAAGATTATATGTGTCTCAGGAGAAACTGTGGTCTACACCCAGAGGAATTCACTGATCTTTGCTAGCTGTTGTCCTGGTCCTAATGTGTGAAATGTAACCTGCCTATTACAGTTTTCCAGAAGGAAAGGGGCTAAACCCTGCAACACTGACTACAAGAAGGATCAGCACCTCATAAAACCTTTACCAAATCCTCTTACCCTGACACCTCTCCTGCTCCTGCTTTACAGGCTTGGACTTCCTCAGACATGCCTCTGATTTACAGCTCAGCCTGTGGAAGAAGAGGAATCAGGCCCAGCGACTCCATATTATACTATTTTAAAACACCAGCAATTAGATCCTATGCAGTTAACTAACAACAGGGTGGAAAAAAAAAATAAGAGGAATTGTAAATATATCCTAATAATTGTATTTCAGCACAGGATTTATAATTACTAAATGTGTGATAACTGCTTCCTAAATGCCCATGCTCTTTAAACAACCTAATTTATAATTTAAAAAGCTGACAACTCTTAAAGTGTTTTATTTTATCTTGTCTGAAATAATTGAAGACTAAGTTATTGAAAACCTTTATTTTTCATTAGCCTTAAATTCAGCTACAATTAATGTGCCCAATTTGATTATAAACTGCACAAATTAAACAATAAAGAGCTGTCTAATGAGAAATTAATTATGAGGAACAGAAGAGGAGCTGGGCTGGATAAAAGCAATAAGTTATGGCCTATGGCAGGATGTGTCAGGTTTTAAAGGAGACAAAGGGCTTTTTCCTCAATGTGTGCCAGTGCTGATAGGGCTCATCACAGATCAGTAGATCCAGAAGCCATAACAGCACGGTAATTGAAACTGCCAAAATCAATAGTGCTGACAACCTTAATTAAATTAAATATGTCTCTGATGAGCTCAAACAGCATGGCAGCGGACCACTTGACCCTTTCTCGGAGCCCCACTTGATAGAGTGCAGCATGCAGCATGATGGATTTCACCCCCGAGGACCGCTGGAGCCCTCGTGCTACTGTAGAAAATTGCTCCAAGAGTGATGATGGTCTCCCCAGAGCAACTGGAGCTTTGACTCCAAAGTGCAGCCCCGACAGCGTCGCCTGCTCTGGCTTTTGCTTTGACTGGAAAGCGCAGGGGCTACTCTTCTGAGAGCAGTGGGGGAAGGTTGTCATCGTGTCAGCTTTCTGCCCTCCTCCCAGCAAACGCAGCAGTTTGGTGTGCTGAGCATGGAAACAGCTTCCATCACAGCTGCCTGGCTGGGAAACAGTTCTAACTTTTTATTGCAAGCAGCATAGCTGGGAGATCCACTTGGAATTGGGTCTAATTCAGTCTGGGGTTTTAGGCTTTGTCTTAAAATAAATAGAGATTGGTCTGAGGCACCCTGGAATTATCTGAAAGATCATCATGGGATTATAAAAGGGGAAAATTGAGCTATAAATGGGCAGGAGGCAAAGCAAATTCTTGTTGCCTAAACCACAGGGCTGGGATATCAGCTCAGTTGTGCAGTCAGCAGTCGTTTTGCTCCCTAGGAAATTGCATAAGTAAATATTTTCACAGAATGCTGTTCTCTTGACTATGTAGTGCTGACTTCCTAAACAACGTGGAATAATTGTACCTCTAAGTTTTCAAAATGTTTATGTCAGCATTAACAAACTGTTCCTTCATTATAAGCCTGTCAAAGATCAGAGGCTTAGATTATTGAAGTAGATTCCTTTCAAATGCTGAAGTTGTTGCTGTGACAACTGGGGGAGAGAAGAGATTGTTGGAGGTGGACAAACTGTGGGTTTTCCATACAAAAAGGTCTTAAATAATTCTCCTCCCTGTTTAGAAAAATACCTTAATTACAGTAAAGTCCCTCCAGCTGAGCACAGAGATCTCAGAAAGGTAAAATGGAACATTGCATCTAAAAACCTACAGGTTTAAATCATTCTGTTGAGCTGCATATATATAAATTAGGCTAATCTTCAATAAATGTGATCCATATACTGTAATTCTATTCCATGTATAGCATTTAATGAAGGACATGTATTCCATCTATTGTGGAGCGTTGTTATTCTGCCGGGAACTTGGGCAGGAATTTATGGTACTGGAAAAATTATACAATAGGCGATACCCTTGAATCACGCTAAGGCCCTCCCTCGCAGTGTGGTTTATGGCACTGCTAATTTCAGTACAGTTCTGTGTCAGGCAAACTGTTTTATAGCAGCCTCTAATCCAGCCTTGAAAATTTTGTAATCCAGTGCAGAGGAAAGCAGTTTGCAGGGGGTGGGAGAAAAGGTTGTGTCTGGATTTTGGTATGTTTTGGTCCAACTTTTCCTTTTTTCTTAATTTTTTTCCTTCCCCTGTTTTCCTTTTCCATTTTTTTTCCTTTTCTCCTTCTCCTTTTCCTTTTTCATTTTTCCTTCTCCTTTTCTTTTCTTCCCTTCTCCTTTTCCTTTCTTTCCTTCTCTTCCTCCTCCCCCTTCTTCTCTCCTTTTTCCTTCTTGTTTACATTCCTCTCCCCCTTCTTTTCCCTTTTCCTTTTTTTTTTTTCCTTCTCCTTTTCCTTTCTTTCCTTCTCTTCCTCCTCCCCCTTCTTCTCTCCTTTTTCCTTCTTGTTTACATTCCTCTCCCCCTTCTTTTCCCTTTTCCTTTTTTTTTTTTCCTTCTCCTTTTCCTTTCTTTCCTTCTCTTCCTCCTTCCCCTTCTTTTCCCTTTTCCTTTTTTTTTCCCTTTGAGCAAAACAGAAAATAAAAATAACCCTTATGCTCTAAGTCCTGTGTATTGTTTTCATTATTATTAGTGGAAAGTTATAACATTGTAGGGGTCAGATAGATGACAAACTCCCCATAAAAATCTGTAGTAGCTGGTGCAAATTCTGCCTTTGCAAACTGCAAGCTTTTTAATGACAGCATTGAATAATAACAAATTATTAGTAAAAAGTATTAGTGTCAGCAGTAACCAATGTCTTTACCCTCCCTTTCCCTCAAAAGCAGGATGAAGAGACTTTTTTGCCTGTGATGGAGCTGTTACATTGCTGGGTTAAGAAGAGAGAAAAGAGCTTCTAGAGCAAAAGGCACTTCCCAGATGGTGAAATGGAGCAGACACTTCTCACATACAGCATGAGAGCTGTGATTGCAGCTCTAGAAGAACAGCAAGGTGGGAAACAGATTTTTTCCAGTTATCTAACAACCAAGGCAGCTGCTTGCACTCAGCAGAGAGTCAGCATTGAACCCAAAAGCTGTTGAAGCACAGCTCTTGCTTGGGTGTCTCCACCTTCCATGGTGGTGTTGGTTTTTTGGCCAGCTGAATATCCACTTGCTACCTGAACCACATACTGCTAGCCTCATCCAGTGCTTAAGCCTCTCTCTACCTTCTGTCTTCTCTTTGTTTAACTTTCTTTTTACCATCCTTTTCTTCTTGTGTCTGTGCCTCAGTGAATGCTTTTGCCCCTTCATACTGTGTGTTGGGTGTAAGGTAGCTGACTCTTTTGCTAATAAGGATACTGATGGGATGCACACAGGCAAGGGAGTAAGGGGGAGCACATACAGCCAGCATATGCCCTGTCTTCCCAGCGTTACTGGTGACAGAAGCTGGTAGAGTTTTACTGCCTGAAAAAAGAGGTAGTGGAGCAGAACAGTTGGGAAACTCTGCTTTTGTCCCATCAACATAATGCATGGGAAGAGGGTGAGAAGCAGAACACACTCCTGGCTTCAACCAGTGCCTCTGCAAGAAGACAGGTTCTATGAAGCTTGATGGGAAGAGTGGAAGAATTGTGTCCTGTGCCCCAAGGTGACACATTCCCATTGCACTGGATTCCCCCATGTCACTGAGCCACCTCAGCTGCCCCTTCCCTTGGACACCCCAGTCCCCTTCGGACACAATGAGATTATTTTAAGTGAGGAGAGAAGGCTGCTGGATGCTTCTGGAAGGGCCCATGAAGTTAGTTAAAGTCTCAGTGCTCAGAAGGAGAACAGTGTCAATTTTACATTTTTTTTGGAAGGTCTGAACTGATGAAACAGGAATTTGAAAGCTTCAACCCTTGAGGTTTTTTATGCTTTTAGTTTCTCTTGACAAGTACATCTGTAGCAAGCCAAACTTTCAAAGCTCACTCTTGTTGGGAAAACGATTCAGAATAAGTGATTATTAATCTGCTTATTCAAGATAGAGGCATGCTCTGGAGCCAAACTTTTCTGCATGTTCTGTTATTTTTGGCCAACCATGCTAAATCTCCCTAATCTTAAAGAACCCAAAGTATTTACTTGTTGCCAAAGAAACTTTATATTTATGAGAGATCTGACTAGCTACAGGCACCTTCATCACTGAATTTTCAGCCCTTGGTTCTGTCCCATGGCAACTGAGTTTCAAGTGACCATGGAGGGTGGCCCTTGTCCCTGCAGCTGGAATATATAAACCCTCTAACTGAGAACAAAAAATGTAGAGCAGCATAAAGGTTTTGAATTGACTCTCAGTTTGCATATTCTATTGATAATTTGGCCTTTATCTCCTGCATTGTTCTCTGTACTCTGAAGCTTCTGATTAATCTCAAGTGATGTGTCTGAGCTAGTCTTGTGTCACCAGCCTTTGCAGTGGGAAAGAAAACTGAGATAGCAAGACAGATAGCTCGGAAGGAGCAATTTGTATAAGGAGGAGAGCCACATTGATCATGTCATAGCATTACTGCCAGTAACAAGAACCTTTCAGTTTCAAATAAAAAAGATTCTAATTTTCACAAAAAAGCCTTTGCCTTGTATAGCTGTAGAGAGAAAAAGCCATGCAAAGTAATTTCATATAAGTACCTCTCCAAAACAAAAGAAAGAAAGAAGTAAATCTTTCTAAAAGAGTGCCTGGAAATCTTGTACATACCACATAAGTGATGGTTTTTCTGGGTGATTAAAAGAGAAGACACTGGGAGGACTGTAGATCCAGGTCATGGCACTAAAGAAAAATGCAGATGTGTAGCTATATATCTCCTCTCATAAATACTCTGGCTGCAGCTGGCCTTTCCAAAATCATTTCATGCTCTCCAAAACTCTTCTCTGCCTTAACACCAGTAAAACCTGAGCCACAGTATTCCAGCTGCTGTTACTGTACTGATTTCCATCACCCCGTGTTGTATTTGTCATACCCGTAAGCCTGCAACCTAATTATATATGTTTTATGTTTGACTTATACAGGACCAAGTTCCTGAATTAGGGACCTTCAGATCAGAGTTTTCTATTTTCAGTGTTCAAATGTATTCAAGTTTTGGGTATAGCTGCATGGAAAGTGAAAACGTTTGTACTGGGCTTGATCATCAAATATGATGACCCATTAGCATTCCACTCCAAGCACAATTTGGCTTGAAATACAGCTTTAGGAGCTGAAGGCAAATTGTGTAATTGGAAGGGTGATCTTGAAGTCTTACACAGCATAAAAATGTGTTTGTGTATCACACACACTATATGTCATCAGGCTGAATCCACTTTAAATGGATGGAATCACAAGTCCATTGCACACTTCTATTATTTTGCATTTTTCTTGCATTCTGACACCACCAAAAATAAATGCCTCACCTTTTTTGTTCTGAAAGAAATCACAATCACTGTATTTTTGCTGCAGAATAATGTGATGTTTTAATATTTATTGACTGGTTTATTGAATAATGATGTAACACATTATTTTCCTTTTTTCTTTAGAAAGACAGAACTGAAATGTGTTTTGGGTACTTCTTACTTTTCTGCTTCAGAATTGTTAAATAGAAATAGCAGGATTATTAACAGTCTTCAGCTACTGCTAAGGTATTGTCTTACTGTCCCTAAGTAAAGCTTATTATTGCCTTTATTTGTGCCTGCATACAGACACAGTTAACTATCCTTTCATTCCTTTTGATGTAAATTCTAGAAACTTTTGATGCCCTGATAGTATCTTCTGACAACACAGAAATGTAATGAACTGTGAACGCCCTGAAGCACAGACCTTCAAAATTTAGAATAACATGAGTTCACACTGAAGGACATTTTATTGCCTTATTATTATACTATTACAGGAAATAGTCTTAGGAGGAATGGGAATATTAAGAAATTATTGTTCACTTGAGTCATAGGTCAAATCTGAGAGCTTATTGCAAATGTATAGAAATTATCTTTACAGCTCCTAGAAGGTTAGATGGAGTTCAAGGCCAAGCATTCATGCAACTGAGAAAGGCCAAATTATACATATGATAATACTTGGTGACAACAAAGCCAAAGGTCAAGTTTGAGGCATTATTGTGGCACATACAGAGAAAATTACCATTCAGATATCATATGGCATTCCTGCTGGCTCCAGGGCCAGATTCTCATCTTGGTTCTGCTGTTGTAAAATGAATGATCCCAGTTATGCACCTGTGCATTTAGAAGGCTGGGTTTATTCTTGACTCTTCAGGATAGGTCAATGAAGTTTCCAGTAGAAAAAGTAAACAAGTTCCCCTTGATTCTTTGCTATTTCTGTATTTTAAGATATATAGACTTCTTTTCAGGAGATAAATCAGACCCAAGGATTTCCATTTTGTAATTGCAATATTTATGCATCTTGAATTCCTAGACAAAAACAACACCAACTATAGCACACTCTTGTGAAATCTATATAGTCGCTGAGAAAATGATGTATTGTGAATTACAGGAAAAATACAGATATGCTCATATACTTTTTGTTGCACATTTTAGCTTATTTTTTAGATATGTTGCAAATGGCTTTCTGTCTTCTATAAGAGTAGAACTTTGAAGTATACTCATCTGAAAAAGTTTCAGTTTAGAGTTTGTTGCCTTGGATAAATGGAAGAATGACTTTTTAAATTGATTGTACTTCTAAGTTGTTTAAGAGCCTCTGAAAATAGCCAACACAGGTAAGTTATCTGAGAGTTTCAGGGAAAAGTTCAGATTTTAGACCAATCTTCCTTTTTTATATGCTGTAAATATTTACAGCGTCATAGCAGATCAAATAAAATGATCCTCCCCAAATCAGCAGGAGAAAAATGTTAATGATCCTGAGTTATGCTTAAGAGGAATGACCATTTGGGAGTATATTCAAACAGTTGGATAACTTGTATATTTAGTACACTGTTCTTGGCAGTTGGAAGCAATATAATGTTATTTCTAGTGATAGAATTTATAAAGACCCAAAACTGCAGTGCTGGAGAAAAAATACTTCTGTGTGCTGCTTCTTTTTCAACATGTTGTGTACATGGTACCACACTGTTAAATAACAGTAACAATGCAAATAAATGTTTCTGTTAAATAGAAACTGATTCTGTATTAACTATCTTGTCGTTTATTCACACGTATTTCTCGTTAGGCTGGGGAGAGTCTCAATGAGATGGCTAAAGACAGACAAATTGTGTTCTGAGAAATATGTGACAATTTACTCTGTGCCTGGTTGAATGCATACTATTACAGGCATAATGCCCTCTAAAATTGCTGCACAAAGCTCTATACTCAAAATCACTTAAAAAATAGTGTCTGCCATATACTGCATGTGAAAATTATATTCATGCAGAAAAAAATCAAGCTACTATATGCAGTGTACCTATGTGTATATATATATATGCATAGAGACAAGTGATTTATGTTAAATTTGGCTTGGACCATTCATTTTATTTTTAGTCATTGTATTAGTACTAAAATACTCTTGACCAGAAGTAAGAAAACATTTCCTAATAATGAAAAAAATAACAGCATTCCTAATGTCGAACTGATATTGTAGATTGTGAGTGGCTACAGCAGGATCTGTTGTGTAGTGTGCCAGCAGAGCGGTTCCTCTTATTTAATACTTAGCTGCAGTATCTGTTGAGTTATGTTACCTTCTGTTCCATCCCCTAGGAATATTTCTCCAGTCCACTACATTGCATCAGCTGGTCCTTATATTTTTGTGTCAGAGACAAATAGACAAAACCACTCAGCAATTCTGGTACAGGAGGCTATTGAGAATCTTACTGACAACATTCAAATCACATGGGATGTGTCACTCTTGAAGTATGAGTGTAACTTTTACTTATAATGCCTTATTTCATCTTTGGTGAGGGAATTTGCAGTATTTGAGTAAAAGCAATAAATATCACTCTTTGGAGATTTTAATGTGTGGACATGTAAAGGAAGATTTATGAAAGAAAGAAAAAGATTGTCATGAAGACAAGTTCCTGAAAACTGGAAAATGGAATGATTTTTTTTTTCCCTGACTGACAAACTTGTCAGCTCTGGTGCTTGCACCTTGAGTCTTTTATAAACCTACCTGTTTCTATCATGGACAGTAGGGGAATATCAGCCCTCATTTATTTTGAGCCCTCCTAAGAAATATGATGCAAGGGCAACTTAAAGCCTTTGAGTCAGTATCTCATGACCTTTACATGAAGGAATCCTTGCTGACTGACCTCCCTGAGCTTTAGATTCACATCACTATGTTAGTCTGTCAGTGGTTATTGTGGTGTAAGTTACGCTTTCAGCTTTAATTTGGTTTAATACAGTTTCAACTACTGAGTCAATCAAGTGATGAGTTAATTGAACAACTGCTCTGTATTTATACTGTAGTGGTAGGAATGACTCAGAACTTGACCATCATCTCCACTGCTTGTTGTTAAAGAAAGACCCCAGCCACTGACCAGTGGTGCTGGCACACAGAAAGGTCACATTCACATGGAATATGACAGTTACTAATGATCCCAAGGATTTTTTTTTCTTTTTACTAAAGGAGGAGAGTTTGATATGATTATACATTCACATTCCAGCTCAATCCCCCCCGAATGCTCCTCAAGTTTTAACAGGATCTTTTAGCCAGATTCTCCCTCAATTTCAGACCTGAAACAGTGCACATTGCTCCTGGCTGTTACCCAATATGAGCATCCTCCTCTCTCACAGCCTGTCTTCCAGGACAGATGAGGAACAGGGAGTGAGCAGCACAGAGAAGCAAACCGACATGAAGGACCCCATTTCTCACGGGCAGAGCAGCCATTCCCTCCTCGGATAGTCAGGATGCTGCTTCCCATTGCCCTCCGTGCGCTGGAGAGGAGGAGGGCAGTCAGGTATCTACCGGCTGAAAGGCTGGTGGGCATGTCCACAGAGGGACCTTGCAGGAGACCTATGCACGGTGTCAGCTCAGTCAGGGATTTCCCTTTCATCAGTAGTGCTGCCGGCACCAGCCCTCGCTTGCAGTTGGTGCCGCTGCCATACAGCTGTTTGTGCAGCTGTGTGACTGGCCAGATGGGAGAAGTGATTCTGGATGGAAAGAAAAACATGTTGCTTTGTGCAGGGTGTTTTAACTTTCTGGTTTGTCTCAGCCAGATCAATTCCCTGCTCCGGTTCTCCAGACGGGCACAGAGAGCTGTGCTTGGGTAGCTGCAGGACAACAGGATAGTGAGCCAACAGCCTCTGCCCTAAGCGCTTTGTACCACTGGAGATACACTCATGGGACTCATGCTGGCATTTGATAACCATTTATATCAACACTCAGAAAGCAATCTGCCTCCTGACTTCTCTTTCTTCCCTATGTGAGCATTTCTACCTCCTTCAGCTGCCCATGCATGGAGGTGCTTCTCCAGCCAAGCAGGCAAGGGGAAGCAGGCTAGCTAGCACACTGGGATGAAAAATGCCCACTTATCCCGTGGGATCTTTCTCTGCTAGGTCAGCTGCCCTAATCTTCCTTCTATCAAAGCTGCACAAGTCCTTTCCTCAACAGCAGGGTGGGAAGCACAGGAAAGCTGAGGAAGTGTTAGGTCTGCCTGCTGTTCCCTACCAGATGTGTTTCCATTGTGTAAACTACAAATAATAGGGACTATAATAGGGATTACTAAAAAAATGAAGATATTGCCTATTGACCAGTATCATGCAGTATTTTCACAAACTCCCTATTTTTACAAAGACTTGGGACTCTCCTATAGCGTTTGAGGTGTTTTGTCTGCCGTCAGAATTTGGGAATAGCTGGAGGTGTGTGAAGAGTGTTTCTGTGCCATGGGTTTCTGTGCCATAATGGCATGAGACAGCCCTTCCCATAGTGAGGGATTGTCCTTTGCATGTGGGATGAGCTGATACCCATGGCAAGAGCAGCATTAGGGCAAGCCTGGATCATTCACACAGCTGCACAACCAAAGTCAGTGTCTGACTGTCCTCTGCACACTGCTCCCTTACTAAATTGCCCATTTTGTCTAAACTTAAAATCACCAGTTTCAGAAGCAATATTGTCAGGCAACAGTCCTAAAGAACATCCTCCTCCAGGTCAGCCTAGCTGCTTATGTCACAGCCCGATTGGTGCTTTTGTGACTGGTTTCACTAGTCTGAAACACCAGGGAGAAAACTAGGCTCCATTCAACCTTGTCCATCACCAGGAAGATGTCAGCACTGTTCTGTAGTGCAGACCTTTCACCTGCAATGAAATCCACAAAAATCAGTGCAGAGTTTAAAATACATTTAGATGACATCTCAAACTCAGGAAGAACCTTGCTTGTCTTCTCAGATCTCGGGGAAGTTTACAAAGCTGATAGTAATAAGTTCATCATGTGCTACCAGGCTTCACCCAGTATTTAGCATTTTCAGCCTCCTTTGAAGCCAGTACCCAAAACCACACTTATTCCCAGGTAGAGCTGGGATGCTGCCCAAGATGAGAAGTGACTCTGGCTTTCCACACACTCCAGGACAAGGTATTGAAATGCCTTACAGAAACTTCAATTTTTAGGAGATATGAGGACCTGCTTCCAGAAACTTCCTTCTCTTTAGCATGGATCAAGTCAGGTTTCCAAAATCAAAGTACCTCCAAAATCACCTGTGCATTAGGGGAAAACAGGGGTTAGTTTTGAATAACAAATAACAATTCTTGTATAAAAGTCACAAAGAGAAAAAAATTGCCATTTTTTCCTGACTATTCTCATGTGTTTCATGTGAAGAATTAATATTCTGCTCATCCTTTAACTCTGATTTACCTGTTTTTAAGACTAATAAACATCCAGTAAAGATACCTGAAAGCTCTCTCCATTTTTCCTTAAATGAGTGTTTTGAAAGGGGCTTATCCTGTATCTAGCAAATTCTAATCCTATGAGCTAAACTTTGGAAGCAAGTGAGGAATGTAGGTAGAAAGCTTTTCTCTTTCAAAGTCGAAGGGTAATAGCATGTCCTTTCTATTCCAAAGTCAGAGTGAAGACAAGTTCCTCTTGATGAAAGCGCCACAGTTAATCCGTCTCAGGATTGGTGTCTCCATGTAGCACCCTGGGGAACTAGAATAAAAAGAAGTGGTTTTTGCCTGGTGAGCTGTAGAGTTACAGTGCAGGAAAATCCTTGTTGTACAGTACGCTATATTGTTTAGCTAATGTATTTTTTCTGTGCTCTGAAAGAAGCACTTATATGCAGGGAAATTGGCTTTGAAGCAGCAGATGAAATTGTAATGGTGTCAGTGATCTGCCTTGCAGCAGAACAAGCGATCAGCTGATGGATCATGTTAAACCACAGAATACTGGATCCCACAATCATTTCTCATGGCAGCAAACCCACAAAGCATCAGGAGCTGTTCTGTTAACATCTATGAGCCTGCTCTCAGAAAGGAGGATAATTCCAACACATTTATTAAGGACTCAGGCTCCATTCTTGTTGCTTGATTGTGATCATTTGTCCAAGAGATTAAGCTTTTCCTTTCCTCCTAACCTATTTTTAATTGCATTGCAAAAATGCTCCCAAACCCCATGTAATTCAGTTCATTGCATTTTTTTAAATGTTCAGGGTAAAAAAAGGCTTCTTTGGTGGAAGTTATCTGATAGTGACTTTGTCCTCCCTTTTTGCTTCAAAAAAGCTTCAAACAAGCAGCTTTTGAGAGTACAACCTGAATTATTTCCACAGTTCTGAACAGGAAAGTTATTCATTCATCATAGAATCATAGAATGGCTTGGGTTGGAAAGAACCTTTAAAGATCATCTAGATCATCATTTCATAGGCAGGAATAGCCAAAGAGCTGTCAAAGGTCCTTACCAGACACACAGGAGTAGGGTGTGAGCAGCTTGCACTGATACACACAAAACAGGAGAGTTCCCACTTTGCTGATTTTATCACTTCATTGTTCAATGTTATAATTCCTCTCAACTTCAAATGAAAGCTGACATTCTGTTGTGAGTTTTTTGTTGTTTGTTATTTGCTATTACAGAGTTGCTCAGATGTAAGGAGTGAGAGGGCACAACAGTTTCAAAAAATATAATTGCCATAAGGTATTTGTGCGGTCAGAGAATGAACAATAGCCAGGCTGTTTCTTCCAACTTCAGAAAAACATTTTCTTTGAATCCCCTCTTTTTCTCTCTGAAGACTGACCATTATAACTAAACCCAGACCCTATAGAAAAAGCTCATCACTGGAAAATGAAAGATTTTCATGATGCAGATCCTGGGGATAAATGGGAGACTACTTTGTCAGTGTTCACTATTAATCACTTTAATCTGGCTGTGCAGCTGGTGTGGTAGGGTTTCCAGTCAGCTGATGCTGTGTATAATCCGGCTTCATGCATGGCACAGACTGACAATACAAACTGATTCCTTCCAAAGCACCTATGGAATATGAGTTCCCATATTAATTATCAACCAACTTTAACCATCTCTAAATCCATTTCCTATTTTTAAAAGTGTTTACCAGAGCATCAATACAGTGTACTCAAGACCATACTTTTGCATGCCAAAGGCTTTAGAAAAAGCTGTTCTTTGCTTTACCACTTGATGCTTCAGGGAAGCATCAGACTCCTGCCAATCTTTTCTACCTTTCCTTCCCTCGAAGAATCCTGTATGCCCAGTTCAGCTTTTCCATCAGATTGTTAGACTAGCATTCATTCTGATGGCAGGGAAATTTAAGTGGCTTAATTTGTTCTTCAAAAATGGGGAATTTACTCATGTTTAGGGCCTGTTCTAGTAAACCTGGCTCTATCTCAGAAAAAAAATAGTGCTCTCTATTTTGCAAAGCTCATGACATTCACTGTTCAAAAGAACAGTCTGTGTGAAGGCTGGTGAAATCAGCTACTTTAACGTTTCACTACTATAATACAGCTGTTAAAGCAATTCCTTCCCTTTCTGTTCAAAACTTTATCCTCTGGAGCAGAAATTCCTCTGGAAGAAATATCAGTTACAACTCCATTTATAGATGCCAATGAGCTGCTGTAATATTTGATGCATATATTTTAATCACATACATTATCGTGAAGGCACGTTTGTTCTTACTCTCACCTGACAATTACTTCCTATACATTTACTTGTTTAGTAATAGTGTCCTCTTTATCTTCTTATGACAGTTATTCCAGACTAATTCTCACCTGGTATATTTAAATATATTTGGGGTGAGCAGTTAGTAATGTTTTAGGATCAAGTTCCTAGTGCTACTAATCTGAGTATCTCAAAGTGCTGGATAAATGATCAGTGGTTTTGCTGAAGAAATATTCCATGTTCCTGATTTCCTGATTCCTGCTCAGCTGATCATCCCCCTTTATTACACATCTTACAGAGCTAGGCAAGTAATTCACACTTATGTTACATGAATAGTTTAATTAATTATTCAAATATTGTTGATAAAATAACTGAAGGTATAGAATCATTCAGGTTTTATTCTTTGCCTAACATTTAACATTCCTCAAAATAGGAAAAAACAACTCTTAGAGCTTTTGAGGTCAAGCCTTTATACTTCTAGCCTCAAGTTTACTAATTTTCTTCTTTTTTGCAAGGAGAATAAAAACTTAGCTTGAAGAGATTTCTATATTCTGTTGTGTGTTATGAAAGCATGGTCATATTCCATTTTTGTCAATTATTTTTGGTTAAAATGCACATCTCTGTCTTTATACAATCTCAGACTTGAAGTAATGCATGAAATGTCAAGGAGGTAAAGGCAAAGGTTGAGGATGTTTGGTGTCCTCTCTTGTTGAAGCAGTACCAGGATAAGTTTTGTATCTTTTAGAAAAGGAGGTTGCTGCTCCTTTCAAAGCAGCTGTGTGATTTAGTTTGGTTTTTTTTCCATCACAACTCTGCATGCATTAGTCTCCTACAGGGCAAATTGCTTTATTTAACATGCCACAGAAAGCTGCTGCTGTTGCATCAGGGAGATGGAATGCTTCTCTTAAATTGTAATGCCAATAATTGCCTTTGGACTACCACACAAAGAAAGTTTTGGTTCTTCAAACTGTCTGGAAGGGTTTGTCTGTAATTGCTGTAATGTACAATCACTCCTAGAATGAAAAGGAAAATGACATATATTTAGAAAGTTCAATAAGAACAGTGCAAACAAGCAAGACTATTACCCAAGACTGTGAATGAACCCCATGTTCTGAGGCTGAGCCTCACAGATTGTTTTATTGCACATGGTGAGTAGACACACTGTTAATATAAAAGTATAATGACAGCAGTTGGAGTAACCACAAGAGCACCCTCTGAAGCATCTATGTTTGGTTAAACATATTTGTCTGACTTCATACTAGGCAACTGGGCTGACAGATTATTTATGTCTGGATTCATCCCCTCCATGCTGATTCACAGCAGAATAGATATATCCTTTTTACAAGTGGAAAAGTTCACTGCCTTTGACCTTTAGGGCAAGTAAAAGGCAAAACAGAATGCATTTTGTAGGCCTCACAACTGTTAATACTCTAGATACACTTTCAGGAAGACACTTTGGACAAGTCTCTTAACATTTATTACTCTGCTTCATGAGTTTGACCCGCTCACCAGCACAGTCAGTCATGGCCCTGCCATTGACCTGCAAACCTGAAAGCTTGCAGGTCTTCAACTGCCTGCATTGTTAGAAGGAGAAAAGCAGAGAAAGAAATTGCTGGTGTGGATGTATGATAATGGTGACCTAAAATGCTCACTAAACAGGATTTAATGTCATTTTCTCTGAGCAGTGGGAAGTTGGGTTACTGGTCAGCTACAGTGTGGATAGCTCTTGGCAGGCTCAGCCTACAGGAGTTAAAAGCTGGGAAGCATGGAGACTTCTTTCCTGATATTGTGTCGTTTCAAGAATAAATGGAAACTCCAAAAGGAGGAAGGAACAATTCACCCTTTTTTTACTGAAAACTTTCACTGAGCATGAAAATAATCCTTTGGGCAGGAAATAAAATCATCAGACGGTTGCATGTGACTTTTACTATTCTCTTGCCTTTTACCACACAAAAACAATTATTTTCTTGTCATCCTATTCATTGCTAAGAAAAAAAAAAAACCAACTGTGTTGTCATAAATGACAAGATGTCTTCAAATATGGAGGATTTGAGTAAAGCATCGGAATTCCAGGACAGAGATTTATTGTGTCTTTTCATGGAAAAATTGTTCATAGTATTAAAACTAAAGAGGTTTTTTTATTATTATTTTTAAAGCTTGTCAATGTATTTGTGACAGCATGAGGATACTTTTACAAGGGCTTTTTTAAAAACAAAATGTGTGCGTAACTCAGACTAAACAATAAATAATTCTCCTGATAACTAAATTTTAATTCCTTCTGTATATTTTATGGTTTCGTTAAATCAAAGTACTAAAACCAAAATATAGGCCTTAGGGATATCTAGCTATAAATCCTTCTACATTGCACTTCGTCTATGAAACAATATCTTTCAGTGGTACTTCTGTAGGTGTGTGATAGGGATTTCTGTAGTAAAAAAGATTCTTAGTTATATCACAGTATACACAGTATACTACAGTATACAGTACACAGTACAGTATAAATACACAGTATAGCTACATCTTTATTTGGATTGTTAAGGAAATGATAATAATCTGTGCAGAAGAAATTCAGTCCTCAGTCTACGGAGGCACTGCCCAGTACTTCACATGGGAAACCTACAACTTGAAATATTTATGGGAAAGCTGTAGTTGACATCTATATGTATTCTTTAAATCATGACAAAGCTAGACCAGAAACTGCAAGTAATTTTTCTCCCTTTCCTTCTTTATTTGCTAGGGTTAAGTTTGCATCACTGCACATCTGATACTTCAGCCCTCCCTACTTCCCACTTGGCAGCTCCCCTTTCCAGTCTGTCATCACCTGGACATGTTCCACACAGCCACATCTCAGCATCCTCATCCCCGATGACCAGAGGAGCCTCTTGACTTCTGCCAGTGTTCATTGCTAGCAAGTTAGAGTGTTTTGGAAACTGATAAGGCACATTCTGGTTTTGGTAAGTTATACCATAGGTAGCTCTGCTTGCAGTTCTGGCTTTCTGAAAGTCCGTAGGTACAGGGTGAGATTGCAAAGGGTGGCTTTGAACATGCTTTCTGTTTCAGCATCTGAAAACATTAGTGACTCTGATCTCTGGTAGAGGTTCTGTCCTAACAAGTGTGGTTTTGGGGTTTTCTTATAGAAGTAACAGCACTGAAATCCAAACATGTTGTGCTCCTGAACTATTTGAATGGAGAAGGATGCACACAGAAAGATACACTTAAGAGGAATTATCTAGGGTGTTGTGAAAATAATTCATGATTTTTCTGAAAAAATTCAGAGGGGGAGGAATTTAATTTAAAACTTCTCTTGGAATTCAAAAAAGGTTAAAATGGGCAATTGGTTCAAACATACAGTTAAATTTAATTTTTGTTTTTCTTTTATGTTGAAAAAAAGTGACAAGTGTTAAAAATAGTTTTGAATAGAGAAAAAATCTGACATTTTAAGAATTAGAAAAGAGATTGACTGGAAAAATTGAAGCAAATTTGGTAGCATTTGATGTTGGCTGATCCAAATGTACATTTTCCAGACATCAGCTAGATCTACTCAGAGGACTATTACCATATACACAACTCTTTACACCTCAGTTTCCTTATAGAGAAGTAAATCTGCACAATCTACATTTCCATTTTTCTCTTCCCCCATTAAAGCAAACCTACAGCACATCCGTATTAATTTCCTCATATTTTCTTTCCAAAGTTCTACTCAGCCCATCATAATAATGTGTCTTCCTTTCATTCCCTCAAACCCTGAAGCCCAATTTTCTTCAAGCAGAGCACAGAATAGCAAGGCAGGCTTGGAAAACTTGAAATAACTTACACACACAAGCTGCTCCAAAAGGACCATATTTCCATTTGGTTTAAAATGGGATAATTCTGCTGACATGGTAAAATAAGCACTGATTTAGAAGTTTTCCTATAACAATTTAAACTATCTCACACTTGAGATGTGGGCTGCATGTGTGTGTAAGCGAGGAAAACCAAAATCTGGAGCAATGCAAATTGTTGGTATTTTTCTTTGAAACAGGACAGCCTAACATTGTCATGGAACATTGGCTTTAAGTTCTATCTGAATAAGCCACCAATCACTTTCCTGTGCAAAAATCCTACCCATCAAAAAGATTTGTATTTCCCATGGAGGGACACTACATCAAACCAGAACAGAAAGTTTTCTGCCTCATATCTAGCTTTAGTCCACCCTTAAAGCTATATTGGGCCACTCTGACTTATAGTGCTGTGACTGACACACACATGAAATCAGATGCTGGGCATAGTTATAACCATCTGCTGTTTTACCTAAACCTCTGTATCTCACATTAATTGCAATTGCCTATAGCTGGTGTTGCTGTATCCAGTGGAGGGAAGACAAGGCTTGCTCTGGACTTGGTAGCCAGGGTGAGTCACACTATAACCTAAAGACACTTCACTAGAGATGACAGTGATGTATGAAATAATTTCTTCAACTCATGTGCTCAAAAAATGCACATTTTAACTCCTGTTTGCCTCTTTGCTAAAAATCCTTAAGCCCCTTTACTTCTTCCCTAGGATTATACTACGGAACATTCAGCAGCTTGCAAGACTGCATCCGTGTTTGAAAACTTTCCTCCCATCAGCCTCCCACCACAAACTCACACGGATCAAAGCTGCTGAAAGAGGAGCAGTGATAGCTCCACTGCTTGGTTAGGCACTCTGATCTGCTCAGATCTAGATGTGGAGCAAAGGAATCTAAAAAAAAGTATCCCAAAGAGTGGTTCTCAGGCAGCTCTTTTGTGTGGGGATCATATACTTGACACCATGCCTTATGTGGAATGCACATCAAATCACCTGGAAACTCCACATCAATGGTAGTTATGTGCATGCATGTACCACAAAGAGAATAGACCCTTAAACCAGTTGGGTGCATGAGACAAAAAAAAAATAAAGAGAGAAAAAAGTCTAAAGAGTGTAAATCTAGAGGAGTACGTCCAGTTTTCCTTTTGATTCACCTCTGCTCTGCCTTCTGCCTGTTCTGTTGGCTTTTCAGTGTTTTAATGAATGGCTTTTAAAAAAATAAATAAAAAAATAAAATTCTAAATACTTTCCCAGTGCAGCCAGTGCTTTACTTCATAAGGTTCTGTCCTTAATCTAACACATCTGTGTTATCTGATCCAAGACTGCCCATAGGACAGAGGGCCAGATTCTTAGCTCCCATGCATCTCTCTCATAGACTTCAAGGGGGTTACACTAACTGCAACAAGTCTATGGCTTGCTCTTGTTTGTTGTTGAACTCTTAAGTGTTACCATATTTCCCCTTTAACTGTTACTGAAGTCCCACTTCAGCAAGTACCACTCAGATAAAAATGATTTCCTCTGTGCGGAGCTGATTTTTGCTCCAGGCTGGCATTTACTAAACTCAGGGAGGTTTTGCTGTCACAGTGAACAGGACCAAAACAAGCCTCTTGTAGGAGTCAGTGGGCTTCAGTATTTGGAAAAAGGATTTTTGTACACCAGAACTGAGCCCTGGGTTAAGGTCTATTTGCACATCTCAATCTAGGAATGGCAGGGATAGAAAGTAGAAAATAAAAGTAAAAGAAAAGAAAAAATAAAATAAAATATAAACTAAGATAAATAAAAAGAAAAAATAAAATAAAATAAAATAGGAAACTGCTCTTTGTATTCCAGGATGAAATGAATAAACTCTTCCACTACACACAACAGAATGAAAGGCATTGCCTTTCCCTGATCCTGACTATTCTTTCAGTGATGTAAGTGCAATGGACCTGCCCACTAAACTGAGTAAAACCTCAGTGAAGCCAAGCATGTGTCCATGGCCTCCATGCCTTTCCTGCTGTGCTTCCACCAGCTGCTACTACACCATTCCCGGGTTTTTGCCCACTGTGCTGCCAGGCTGCCTAGCTGTGGTGTCTGTCCATCTTAAACAGAGGTTCCTGACCACACTGAGGAGCAAAACGTAACAGGTCTTTCCCTGTGATGCTGGAAACCAGCCTGTGCCACTGCTGAGTACACCAGTACACCAGTACCATTCTCTTCCCATTGGGACCCTTCACTTTTTCTTCCTGATTGCCCCTCCACAGACTTTGGATGACAGAAAAGGACAACCAATTTCAGATTCCATGCACCACACCCCATCTCCAACTCACACACTCTCCTTGGCCCCAGGGGATGGCAACCTGTGAGTCTGCAGCATACCACAATGGCGTTGTGCCTGGCTGCAACCAAGCAAGGAAGGCTGTGGAGACAGAAAGAGGACATGGTCTTCTGCTGCCAGGGGACATACACCTCCAAATAAGCTGCTAGTCTCAAATGCTGGGAGAGGAAAATCAAAAGTGATGTATGAGTCTGCAGTTAATGTATGTTCCCATACAAGTGGATAATGTGCACTGTATGTTGTATGGGCTTTAATCAGAACCTCTGGTATCACAACCTATATAACAACTACTCTTGACCAAGCTGGCAAGTACACTAAGCACACAAGCTGCATAGACATGTTAAGAGGAAAAGTGATGGATAACTCAGTGCAGGATGTGGAATAGAGCATGATAGATTAGCTATTGATGTTAGCCCAAAGATACACAAAGAAGAAGTCCTTTCATATATCTGCAAGCTCTGATTCATCCCATGATTTTTTTTAGACATGCATGAGGAGTAGATGTGACTCTATATCCAAACATGGCTGCCAATTGCTTCAGGGTTCTCCCCTTCAATGCTGGTGTCAAAGGAAAAAGGAAGGCCCATCTGCAGAGAAGTGGTGTGCCTTTCCACTTCACAAGCCCTACAGAGGACTACAGGAAGCCCTGAAAGCCCAGCTCCTTGAGTAAATCATGAGAACACCTAAATAATTCATAAGTACAGTTGCACAGATGATCCTAGGAGGTAGTCCTTGGTTTGGTCGGTAGGATGGCTGCTCAGTGGTAGGCCTGAAGTTTACTGTTGTTGAGACAAGGGGAGCATTAGCATGGGGTAGCAACAGGCTCAAATTACATCATTGTACAGCATCAAAGTGAAGCTCACATTGTAATAGCAAATCCAGGTCTTATGTCTGTACTTTAGAAAGATATGATGATGTTGGAGTGAGCATCAGCAAGAACTGCACAGATGGGTCTAGAGACTGAGAACAGGGCAGACAGGTGGAGAAACAGCTCCAAGCAGTTACATGTACCAAAAGGAAGCATAAGAGAGGGTTTAATCTCTTTACAGGAGGAAAGATCACAGACCACTTAATTTAGTGGAGATAGTCACAGGGAATAACACCCAGAAGCTGAAGATGGGATGAAGAGTTATGCTGGAACTAAAACAGGCTTATTGCTGCACAGGTAATTACCTACTAACACAATCTCAGATTTTCAGTGATGACTTCTTCATGGTTTAATATTTCCAGCTTAAGAAGAGCTATCTTTCTGGAAGCTATCTTTTATCCAAGCACACACTTTTTTGAACTCAATACTGTTGTAACTGGATGAAACAAAATGGTCTGTAATGTATATAGGAAGTCATATTAGGCAATCTAATGTTCCTATCAGTCTTTAGACATTATAAATGGACTCAGAAACTTCACAGGGTGATGACAGATGTGGAGACTGCAACTCCCAAAGCACAGTCCTCCGTTTCAAGCAACGTGACCAGAACACTGTGATCCAGCCTGACTGTTGCATGGTTTCACTACCTTCTGCAAGATAGCATCGTCTGCAAGCTGGTCTCTTATATGCAAATTAAGAGCAGCCTTTGGCCCCTGGCTCTTTGCCAGCTTTACCTCCTTTAAGCAAAGTTGGGCTCCAGGTTGGAATAAGCGCTTGGCTCCATATGGAAAGAGTGGTGAGTGCTCTCAGTTATTCGGTTCCCACTGATCCAGGCAGGAACTCAGAGCACTCTGTGTTTAAGGATTGCACCCTGCAGGAGAGTTCTTGTTTTGCTTTGTATTTTATACTTCAGTAATTGAGTAGCTTCACCAACTCCCATAAAGATACCTGAAAAATGTCATTACAAGCGAATCTTTAAATAACGCTTAACGTGCTGAGAAAGCAGACGCATCCCAGCTGGTTCCTACACCCCTATGTCTGGAGAAGCCTCTGCCTGATTCAGCTGTTAGCTTCTCTGCCTCTCCAGTCTGCTTCAACATGTTCACAAGTTTCTCCCTCTCTCTGTGACTTGTTTTCCTCAACCCTGCAAACCGATAGCACTGCTAATGAAGTCTGAGCACTCAAATGTTCATATATTGGTTCCTTTTGGACATAATTTGATTTAAAGAATCACATAGAAGCAGCATGGAAGACCCAGTCAGTGCTTTACGTCAGTCTTCCAAAGCATAACACAAACGTAAATAAAACTAGATCAAACAAAAAGGAGGAAATCTTCTGTATCAAACAAAATTACTAACCATAGTTAGGAACTCAGGAAAAAGTAGATTTTATTTCATCGCTACAATTGGGAATAAAAAAACCAGGGGGTTAAAGGGGGTAAAAAGAATGAAATTAGTAGAAAATATGATCTTTCAAAAGTAGTGACTGCTTCTTGTACTTAATTTGGTTTTCTCAATGTCTAACTAGTTCTGCATCTACTTTAACAGATAATGGATTTTGCCAAGTCACTGAAGGTAAGATTTCTGCAGATTCTTAGAAAGGGGAAGCATAAGAATACTTAAAATCCCCAAGGCCTGTTTTATGTACTTCATTCTAAGTGTTGCCATGGATTTCAATGAGACCTACTCCCGTGGAATTATCAGAAAGTTGAAAAAGTCCTTTACAGGCACACAGGGACCAATATGAAACTGGGGGAAGAGGGAGAGGAGGGGAGGGGAGGGGAGG
>NDXB01006576.1:281754-295204 GCA_002631895.1 Agapornis roseicollis | reverse complement strand
GGAAGGGAAGGGAAGGGAAGGGAAGGGAAGGGAAGGGAAGGGAAGGGAAGGGAAGGGAAGGGAAGGGAAGGGAAGGGAAGAGAAGCCACCACTCCAAGGTAGCCAGGCCTAACATGGTTGAGCAGTGTTGAGAAGATGAATGCAGTGGGACCAGGACAAGAAGGGAGATGAATCAGAGCCATGCCAGAAGGGGGATGCAGCAGAACATTGCCAGGAAGGAGGATCATAGAATCATAAAATATCTGAAGTTGGAAAGGATCTGTAAGTTCAACTCCCTGCTCCTCACAGTACTACCTAAAACTAAATCATATGACTAAGAGCATCATCCAGATGCTCCTTGAACTCTGACAGGCTTGGTGCCATGCCCAGCTCCCTGGGGAGCCTGTCCTTCACCCTCTCAGTGAAGAACCTTTGCCTAATGTCCTATCTGAACTTCCCCTGATGCAGCTTCATTCCATTTCCTTGTGTCTTATAGCTGGTCACTAGAGAGAGGAGATCACACTTTCCCTCTCTGCTGTACCCCTTGAGGAAGTTGTAGACAGTGATGAAGTCCCCCTCAGCCTTCTCTTCTCCAAGATGAACAAACCAAGTGACTTTATAAATCATGCCTCAATGCCTTTCACCTCCTCTGGACACAATTTGACTTCCTTCTCATATTGGGGCATCCAAAACTGTGCACAGTCCTTGAGGTGCACCACTGTAGAATGGGTCAGTTACCTCCCTCAACTGGTTTGCTATGCTGTGCTTGAGGCATCCCAGCACACATTTGGTCTTTTTAGGTGCCAGGGCTCACTGTTGACTCCTATTCAACTTGACATCAACCCAAGCCTCCAGATCTCTTTCTGTGGGGCTGAGAGGCTCCAGCCTCTCATTCTTCAATTTGTATGCATAGCCAGATTTACCACATATCAGGTGGAGAATCTGGCACTTGCTCTTGTTAAATTTCACACAGCTGGTGATTGCCCAGCTCTCTTCTATCCAGAATCAGTCAGTGAGGCCTCTCTACTCTTGAGCAAGTCCACAGCTCCTTCTAGTTTAATATAATTCACAAACTTATTTAATGTGCATTCAATTCCCATGTCCAGATCATTTCTAAAAACAATAAGAGCACTGATCCTTATGGAACCACTTTGGTGACTGGTTGCCAGCCTGTTGTAACTCCATTTATTATAACCCATTGATCCCAACCCATCATCTGCTCATCCAGCATATTATGGACTTCTCCAGCTGTGTGCTGGACATTTTGTCCAGAAGGATGCTGTGAGAGACAGTCCCAAAGCTTTGCTAAAATCCAAAACCACCACATCCACTAGCTTCTCTGATCAACTAGTTGGGGATGGCACAGGGCTGACATTGGAAGAGGATTGCTGTGGAATCAGACTGGGAAGGCAGACAGGAGAGGGAAGCTGTGAGGCTGGGCAAGAAAGTGGGATGCAGACAGCCCAAGCTGGGAAAGGGGTTTCTGTGGGCCGGGTGGGTACCAGCTCAGCAGCAGAGTCAATCTGGGTGGGCAAAGCTGGAGGAAGATGCTGCAGAGAGGACATCTGGTTACAGGTATGCTTCATGACTGAAACTTCGGCTGCAGGGGATATCTGCCCTCACCCTCTCCCCAGCTCACCTGGCTAGGGGAAGCCACCGTCACCAGGCTCAGGGCTTTTGAGGCAAAAGAGCTTTTTGAACTCCCCCAAGTAAGATTACAGAAAAGTCTCACGGTGCCTGTTTAAACAAGTGTGTCAGAACAGGAAAATCAAACAAACAGGGAGCGACTTCAGTTTCTCTGCTTATACGATGATTGAAATGATAAGCAAGGATATATTTTCAGATAATTGGGCTGTGTGAAGGTACTGGCCGTTTGATCAGATAGGGGCTCTCTATGTAGTCTCACATCAGAGGGCTAGTAAACTACAAATTAAGGCAGGCTTTAGATTTTGTCTGCGAAGTTGCCAGATAAATTGAATTTTATCCCTAAAGGTTGTAAGGGGGGTGGGGGGGAACTACACAAAGAGGGCAGAATAATGTAGCAGGATAAACTGGATTGGAAAGAGTAAGGGAAGAAAATAATTGGAAAGTTTTCCTTCATGAAAACCCATAAGTATTGGAAGGATGCCGACTAGCATTTCTGCATCTGTCAGGGGGCTGTAAGAGCCCACACTTTCATCACCATAAAAGAGCTCTTCAGGAAGGCAGGGCTAGGGGAGCAGGGGAGGAGCAGGGGAGCAGCAGTGCGCCTTGGCTCCACTGAAGGCTTTTGGTTTCCTTTTGTTCTGTTTGTTGGCAATTTTTCATTTTATTTGGTTTTGTATTGAAACAATACCTTGGGGAGGATGAAATAACCTGAGACACCTCATCCAGGCCAGCTGGGTGAGGGACGGGGAGCACTGCTCAATCCCCTCCATCCCACCCCATCTTCTGTAGCATCCCAGGCCTCGGGATAGGCAGCCTGCCCTTCCTCCTGCTCCTGTGTCCCCTCAACTTCCCCCAGCTGCTCCCAAAACAAGAAGAAGCTCCCCTGCCCCTCCACCAGCCCTCAGAAAGGTCTCCCAAAGGCCTGAGTGCTGCAAACCCAAAGAGGTTTCCTTTAATATGGCCACTGCCTAAGACAGTGCAAACTCAAGCCTGGTTCCTCCAGCCTTGTGCTCCAGACAGATTCCCAGGCTTCACACAAAAAGGCCAAGGGGACTCCAGGGAACTGGGCTGGCTCCCAGCCAGCCCTGCTGAAAAGGGGTCACAAGACGGCAGATTTACTCCTAAGAACAAAGTTTCTGGTGACTTACCAAGATGTTCACCATACTCCTTTCTCCTTTCTCCTTTTTCCTTCCCTTCCCTCCCTTATTTTTCAGAATTTCAGCTGGAACAGAGGTGCTCCCTGTCACTGCCAGTGAACTTCTTGCTCCACTTCCTTGTTAGCTCTGTGTACGCTCCTGTGGCATTTCTTTTTCTGTCTCTGGTTTTATACATTGCTGGTATTTAGCTACTTGTGATGGCAAGTAAAAAGAACCTGAATTTACCTGTGAGACTGCAGCATGTGATTTTCCCCTGTAAATAGCTCCTTCTGGGTCAAGCAGGTGCTGATTTTCTGCCATGTCCCAGGCTCAGCAACCACAGTGTGGGAATCAGGATATGTGTGTGCATATGTGCATATGTCACTGTGGTGGATTGACCCGGGTTGGATGCCAGGTAGGTCCCACCAAAGATGCTCCAGCACTCCCCCTCCTCAGTGGAGAGAAAATATAAAGAAAGGCTCATCAGTCAAGATAAGGACAGGGAGAGATCGCTCACCAGTTACTGTCATGGGCAGTAACTGGAGAAAAAAATCAACTTGGAGAAAAAAATAGTGTAATTTTTTATCAATCAAATCAGAATAGGATAATGAGAAATAAAGCCAAAGCAGTACAGTTCTGACCTGATGCAGGACCACATCCTGCTCTGCAGTGTGGTCCATGCTGCTGACATAGGAGGAGGTAGGTGTGCAGCAGCCTATGCACCCACAGCCACCCATGGCCCTGTGTGGTTCAGCCTGGGCTTGCCCTGTGAAGGCTGCTCAGCTGTGTGGAGGGTGTTGAACCTCTAAGCTGGATTGTAAGGAGAAGTCTGATACTGTTTGAAAGGCTGAAATAAGTTCTGCTTTGAGTGACAGAAATAAAGGCAGCTGTTGAAAAAGCAAAGTGACCCAACACCAATAAAATCCCACACTTGTTATATAAATAATGTCAAAACTACATATGCAGAGAATAACATGAAGGCAGCGCGGGGCAGACCAATGTCTAGAAATGTTATCTCTTCTGTTCCAAAAGCTAATCAGTGGAGCAGCAGGCAAGCCAGGAACATTTTAGATTATGTCTATGCTTGCAGTTGATGGAAAGTCTGAGAGGAACATAAGCTTTCTAAAAGACAAATTCAGTTCCCTACAAAATATTTGGATATTTTCCCCTCCTCCTCTGGCACTGAAATTGTTTGGTTACATTGATTTATTAGAATGATGTAACTCCCAATATCATATCTAGCCATCAGCTGCCACTCAGCAAAAAGATGTGGTGAGATCTCATAGCCAAAATAATAAGGCACTGGAGTTCCTAAGCAGGAGGTTACATATCAGGACAGATTCAAATACTTGTGGATGGCTTTGATAGTTGCAGGAGTGCTATGTTGTTTTGTTTTTCCATAGACAGAGTTTCGGTGATACCTGACACCAGTTACTCTGCTGTTCAACTGTAGTTTCCTTTCACATGGAAATTGAAATCCTTCTGTATCAATATACATTAATATCTCTTTTCCCAACTGTCAGGTTTTTGCTTAATCACTTTCAAACCATCTTAGCCGAGAAAGAAAAGAAAAGAAAAGAAAGAAAAGAAAAGAAAAGAAAAGAAAAGAAAAGAAAAGAAAAGAAAAGAAAAGAAAAGAAACGTGTGCCCCAGTCCTGTTCCTCACACTATTTGGCCTCGAGTTTTACAGATGAAGAAGATGGGGAGAGGCAGACTTGCCTTGGGAAGCTGCATGCAGCAGAAAGGTCCAAAAAGGGGTGCTGGGAAGAGAAGACCTGACAACTTCACCTCCAGTGCCCGCCGGTCCAGCCGCTGTGTGGTGGTGCGGCCGTAGCTCCCGGCCCTTCTCCAGATGTGCAGCTGGAAGCAGCAGCTGGAGGAGAAACCCTTCTGGGCAGACACGGCCCTGCCGCATATAAGCATTTACTTTCCCTTGAGTTTTTCTTCTATGAACGTCTTATTTTTGTCCGGAGGTGCTGATTATTATCTGGCTGAAATGTATTTCCTTCTGAAAAGTGGGTTTGTTTTATGTTTGTTCCCTCCTGCCTCTCCTCCTTCCCCCCCTCCACCCCCCCCCATTCGCACAGACCACTCTATTGGGAACAGTCTTAGATTGATGCTCTCGCAGTTTACGGTGTTTTTTTCAGACTGTGGTGACACGCGTTTCTTCTGCTCTATATGTTTTCTTATGCCCTTTCCATCACATATTTTCCAGCAATTTGGAGAGATGTAAGGAGTAATTTTTTTACAATAGGCAAAGAAGCAGGGGATTACTCCAATGGTCTTGCAAGTTTGGAGTATTCCATCTTCTTCAAAAGGCGAGGAAAAAAAACTGTGTCCTTGTGAGCAAATGATTAGAAGAAGACTGGGAATACAGTAATTACCCCAAATGGAAACCCAGACCGCAGTTAAACAATGCAGCTTTTGTAAACCGGCTCCGCCTGTAAAAAAAAAAAATCTAGGAAATCTCATAACTGGAGCTGGCAAAATTCTTTTCTTATGCAACGATATGTAAAAGGCTCCTGAGAAATGAGGAGTAAACATGGAAACGCTGTAAAATAGCGTGGTAATGAACTTGCTCTGAGCATCGGAGGTCGCCCTGGCGGTACCAGCGTGGATTCCTTCAACCGCAAACCATTTTCTCATGTTAAAGAATTTGGGACAAATTACATTTCGTGACATTTCGCCAATAAACAAGCACGTGAAGACAAATAAACCAGGACTCTCTATAATCTACCTTGATCGTTGTGGAATTCAAGGGGACCAAAGGAACTGGGAGCGAGACAGAGCGCTGCTTTGAATGAATGTCCTTTATGAGAGCAGAGAGAAGATCATTTATATCCTTCATATTTTATAGTTTTGCCTCTAGGAAAGAAAAGAGCAGCAGAGCCCCGACTATCATTTACTCATAATGATCGCATTCAATCTAGTGATTCACAGTGAATCATATAATAAGGTTTCCATTTTGCACATGGGGAGAAGAAGGAGGGGTGATTAAACTTTATTTAGTTCGCATTCATGCTCCCGGCCTCCTGTTTCCCTTGAACTGTCCATTTCAAACTACTAACCCATGAGGCGATGGTTTTTTTCGTTGGTTTCTTTTTTCCTTATATCTCTCCCTCCCCTCCCCCCTTCTGTTACTCCCCAGCAGTAAAAATCCCTGGAAGGAAAGCTGACAGGTTAACGGTGCCGTTGTTAAATTTTCCTACTGCACCGTTTCACCCAAGCACGGCTTCACTTTCGCGGCCGCTCGGGGCCGTGCCGAACCGGGTCTTGCCTTGCTTCGGCTGTGGCTCTGTCCCTGTGCAGCTGGCGGGGGCCTCCGGCCAGCCCGGACCGGCGGAGCGCCCGTTTGCAGCGGCACCGGGAAAGGGGGAAAAGTTGCTTTTCTTTACTTCGGCCTAAATCCGCAGGCACCCACATACAACACGGCACACTGCTCCTGCGAGTTTGGGTCAGGGCGTGGGGATTTGGGCACCCTGTTCCCCTTCGCTGTTTCCGCAGACACCCCTCCACACACGGGCAAGCATATAAGCGCGACCGCCGGCTCACTGTTAAGGCACTCGAATGCAATCTTTGCTCTTAGGACCTTTGCCATCTGCATGCTTTTCTGGTAAAACCAAGGCGAGGGCAGAGTAAGGCTGCGGGGCTCAGCGAGCTCTGCTCCAACAGGAGCAGCGCTCCGGCTGCCCGGCACAGCTCCGTGAGGAGCAGGAGGAATCACCCTAAAAGGCGAAAGAAAAGAAGGCGTTGGGCAGGGGACAGGAGTAGAAGAATCACGAGCAAACGAGGTGAGGCAGGTCGGTGCTGGAGGGCATGGCAGAGGTGATGCCACACCGCTCCCGCCCCAAATGTGCCTGGAGGAGCCGTGCTCTTTCCCAGGAGAGACGACACCTTCACAAGGGCTTTAAAGTGTATACATATAAAATGAAATGGGCGTGTTATCACTGAGGGAAAACCGCTGCTTTAGCCATGGGGCTTTCACCAAAACAGCCAAGTTCCCTTTTGGGCAGAGCAGAGAGTCTCAAAGTCTGCTTGACATCTTGAAGCTTAAATAACCGTAAGGCATTGTTACTCCCTGGCAGCAAAGTGCCTCGTTACGCCTGATTGAGCTAATTGCTTTGAAATAGGATATATTATCTATAATTATAGAGATCTTGGAGGAGACGGCCAGCCTTTTCTTTCATCTTTTCCAAGTGCATCATAATGTCGCGATCAAATTAATTTGGGCCACTTGAAATAGTGCCTTCCTTTCAGTCCGGCTCTTCCGATCCCCAAAGAGCCGGGGACGCCTCGGCGGCTGGAGTTTGGCTACCAAATCACCGCTCCCGGTAACCTCCCGAGCATCAGCCAGGTGCTTTGAGCCTGAAAAGTAGTTTAGATTATGCTTAATCTGGGCGGAAAGGGTAAAAGGGAATGAAGGTTAAAAAAAAAATAGAAGAAGAAAGGGGGAAAGAACTGAGGTCTTTTCGCATTACTCGGAGCTGCGGGGAGAAGGAGCAGCGACGGGAGCAGAGAGGGTCGGCTCTTGAAGGGCTTTGAGAGCTTGTAAAGCCCGCAGGACATTTTTAGCACTTGCGATAGATTTGGCTCTTTGCCCCCAAGGCTGAGCCGTTCCGACCTGCGCACGGACAGCGCGGAGGGGGTGCGTAGGCAACGCGCAGGAGGGTGCGGCAGAGCCGCCCGTCCCCAAAACCTGCCCGTGTCCTGAGGGTCTGTCTGGTCTCCTAAGAGCTGATGTCTCTGGGGAAATAAAATAGAAATAAGGGAAACAACACCACCCCTCTCCTTTCTGAGTTCTGCCTTTAAGTCAAAGATAACGTTTACAAAAGGCAGACAATGCCCTGAATTGGCTTAGCGCTGCCTCCTGTCCTCCCTCCCCATCCCCCATGCACCCTCCCAGCCCTTGTTGTTGTATTCCCACCGAAATAAAATGCTAGGGGTAATGGCTTTGCCTAGCACATTCATTATATTGAAACGGGACTGTTTAGGATGCTAATTGCCCAATATTGTTATCTAGCACAAGTGCCTTCAGGGAAGCGCCACGGTTCCCAATAAAAACACTGGTCAGGAACAAGTGCCAATAAAGTCACCTATTCCCCCGCCCCCCCCTCCCCCCCCGCCTTTTTGTTTCGGTGTTTCTTATAGCCCGGGAAGAAAAATAAGAGAGAGGAGCCTAAAAAGAAGTCAGAATTATTAACACAACGGAACCAACACTAGAAAAAAGTTCCTGAAATCCAGTGATGTCCTGGTCACCCAGAGCGCAGCGAGGAAGGGGAGTCTGGATACTAAAAATTTCCTTCTAAACAAATAAATGCATTGCGAGGGAGATTTCGTTTCTCAGATTTGGTTTCTCAATTCCTAATTTAGAACCTGTAGATCTCACTGAGAAAGAAAAGAAAGGAAGCAAGGAGCATGAAACGAAAGAAAATTCACTGGCTTCCCTTTTTCAGCCCAAGAGCTTGCCAGCATGTGAAGGAGAATCGAGCCCTTGCTATGGTACAGTGATTAAAATACCACCGAGTACGACAGAAACGTAAACACAAAGCGTTCATTGCTGGGAGATAAATAAAGAGCTAATTATCTCATTCTGACAACTCTCAATGAGAGCGGGACCTCGCACACTCATCTCCTCAAACCTCAGCCACATCCCAACGGCCAAAGAATTCTGCGAAAGAGAAGTGAGAGGAAAACAACCCAGCAGCTCTTAGTTTTATTTTTCTTTTCATATTTCCGTCAAAGCAAAGAGATCAAAAGCAGCGCAGGGGCTGTCTGGAGGTCTGATGGACACAGCACATCTTCTTTGGCGCAGCTGCGTTCGGGATAGGGAAAAAAAAAAACAACCCGAATATATATATATATATATATCTGTATATATATGTCATACCTGTAGGATCTGGTGAGGGGACACCAGGAAACACGGTGCACAGATATTTGCGCGTGTTTTCCCAGCCGGGAGGGGGGAGGGGGAGAAAGTGGGGGAAAAGGGTTTTGCGGGTTGTGCATCTTCGCATCAAGGTTTTGGGAAAATGTCGTGTGATTGGTAGAGCAAACTAATTTTGTCCGGCTGAATGTGCCGGTGTCCCAGGGCTAAGGCGCCTTGCTCCCTTGATGCGGGTTAACGTCCTCAATAGTCCCCCTCCAGCTGAAGCCTTTGATCAGACCGCTGCTGGCGCCTAAAAACAACATCACTTGTCTGCCTATTAGAGGCACTGACTAATCGTGACAGATTGTTTATTCTCGCAATTAGCAATGCAGCCGCTTCTCTGAGTACACACAACCGCCCCCCCCAACACTCCTCCCCAGGCCCGGTCCCCCTGCCCGACGGGGCGCGGGGAGCTGCGGGCAGGGCGCGGAGCCGGCATCACTGCTCCATGAGTGGCCGTAGAAGAGTTCACAGGGGCGGCACGAATCGGGAGGGAAAGTGAAGGAACCGATGTGAGCTGTGCGCTGGCTGTATGCGGATCTGCGCCCTGTGCGTTCACCCTTGTCTATGGAGCGCGCGGGAGCAACCCGAAAGTCACCTACGGATCATCTTTACGTAAACGGACTGTATATGAGCACAGCAGGGCAGGTATGGATGTGTACATGCAGGACAGTACCTGCGTACAGGGAGTATACTCATGTGTGTGTAAGATACGTGTGCATGTTTTGTCCTGCGAGCAGGACAACTAATTTCACTCAGATCCTGCTGCTTATCAGTTAGTAAAATGCCTATTGTAGCAATCCATTTCATAACCTGTACACTCCTAATCTACCATCTTTATTGAGACCAGTTGAAAGGGACGGGAATGCGCTGTCCCTCCCAGCTCAGATAATTGCCCTTAAATGACTGCAGGAGCCTCTGGTGTTCCGAGGAGATTAGAGCCCTGCAGCTATCAATAAACTTTTCTCAGCGAGCGGCCAATCCCGTTATTAGAGAGCGGCCCCGTTTTACTGCACATCCGTCCTGGGCGCGGGGATAAGGGATCGTAAAACGAATTTACAAAACAAAGTAGCCGGGACTTTAATGGGTCTGGGGCTTATATGTTCCTTTTTACGGGAAGGCACGTTTCATTATCTGGAGGAGCACATGCATCTTTGCCATGAAACACAGCATGATTTATATGTGTATAGATGTACACAAGCGCAGATCTCCGCAGACAAGCCGAACACACCGCAGGGCCGGCGCTCTTTTAAGAAACCCCAAAACAAACAAACAAACATCCCCTAAAACCACTTTTCTGAGGCCAGCCAGGCTGTTGGACAGGCAGCGGTCCCTCCGGGATGCCACACTCAGGACAGCGCGATACTGCTCGGTTTTGCAGAAGAACACGGCTCGGGCCCCCTTCCCAAGGGGAAAGCCCGGCTGTTTTCCGACCTTAATACATTTTTGGCCCCGATTTTTGAGCCTCCCCCACAAGATCCCGTCCCACTGCGATACCATGGGATTGAGCGGTGGTACGGGGAAGGGTTGGGGGGCGCCCCGACGGAGAGTCTGGACACGACACCCCAACCCGCTCCCGGGGCCGCAGCAGCAGCCAATGGGGCGCCGCCGCCCCGCCCCCTGCGCGTTGGTTGGGCGGTGCCTCCCTCCGAGCCGCTTTATCAGGCGGTGCCGCCCGCCGCGGGACGGAGCGCGCCGACGGTTGCCCGCGTCCCAGCTCCGGTCCCGGCCTCATGAGCTGCGGCTGCAGCCGCTCCAGTCCGGCGCTGCGGTGGCGACGGCGGCGCGCCTCTGCATGGCCCCGGCTCTGGATATGACCACCGCGCCCACCGGCGTCCGCAGTGAAGAGCTGCCCGCGTCCGCCTTCAGCAAGCCCGGCGGCGGCATCCCTGTCGCGGCGGCGATGGGCGGGGAGGAGGAAAGCGACAAGCCCAAGGTTTCCCCGTCTCTCCTGCCGTTCAGTGTGGAGGCGCTCATGGCCGACCACAGGAAGCCGGGCGGTAGGGAGGGCCCCGAGGGCGCCGGGCCTCCGCAGGGCGTAGGGGCGGCCGCCCGCGCCAGCCTCAGCCCCCGCCTGGGCGCCCTGACGGCGGAGGCTCCAGCCTCTCCGCTGCCCCTCGGCGGCCACTTCTCCGTCGGGGGACTCGTCAAGCTGCCTGAAGACACCCTTGTCAAGGCGGAAAGCCCCGAGAAGCAGGAGCGGAGCCCTTGGATGCAGAACCCACGGTTCTCGCCGCCTCCCCCAAGTAAGTAGGGGCTAGGATCGGGCGACTTGGGGCCCCCCAGAGCCCCTTTCCGCGGGGTAGTGCTACGGGGCGGACGAGCGCTTCCTCTTGTTTTCTCCCCTCCTGGCATGCTTTTCCCTGCGGATCGCACTCTGCCGAGCCACTCCGGCCTGATCAAAGTACTGAACCGGTTCAAGCGTGCGCGAAACTGGAGGATGGCGGCGGAGGAGGAGCGGCCGCGCCAGGACCAGATCTTGTGCCAAATGTTAGCTGGGGTAGGGGAGGGAGATAAAGCAATCTGGCCTACTGCTTCGCTTAATTTGGGGTCAAACTCAGTCTCAGCGGTGTTTATCCCGAAAGTGGCTTTTCAAATAATTCTATAGGATTCACGCAGACCGGGCTCTCGGCTGTGCGGGCTTCAGCCCCACCGGCTGGTACCTTAGATGTTTTATGTCCAAAGACCCGCAATTACCGATGTTTTCTTGTTTTATCACTCAGAGTTCTAAAGTAATAATAACAGTGGGAGGGCTGGGATCAGAAAAGCCCGTTAATCCTCCGAACGGGTGCGCTGCCACCGGGCCGCTCCTGCAGTTCCCGCGGAAAGGGGCAAACCTGGGTTCGGGTGCTTTTCGCGGGGCTGCGACGAGATTTGACTTTTCTGTCTCTGAAGAAAGACAGGTTTCGCGTCAGGATCTGTGCGGAGTATCGCAGTTGTTTAACTTGTTCAAATTACAAAGTAAGAGTTGTGCGAGGTAAATCCGGGACAGGTCGAGGATCCTTAGAAATATTAAGAGGAGCAGAGCGATAGATGGAGGCTTGATGTGAATTTAAGAGTTCGTATTTAATTACGTGCTCAATCCCGTTCCCGGGGCCTGATGAAGAGGCTGCGAGGCCAACCTGTTTTGTTTATTATTTTTTTCCTTAATCCAATAAAAAAGGATATACATTTTTTTGGAGGGTCACAACCTTCACTTATGCCTCCTCAGACTGAGCCTGGAGCCGTGAAGGCAGGAGGGTGTTTGGGTGTCTGACTCCTGCCCTTTTGATTTTTATCATACAGTTTGATATTCCAAAAGTATTGCGAAACTTTGGCCCTGGGAGTCTCGAAAACCCCAATTCCTATTGAAGCATGCCTCACGCAGCGTTGAGGGTTTCGGCCACTTCGAGTTGGGACCTCATTTACCCTGCTCTTCATCCCAGCTGCTGCTGGTGGGGGCTCTGCGGGGTGTCTAGCTCCGGGCGCTGCTAACCAAGATGTCTCTCTCCTTCCCCTTCTGCTCTTCGGCACAGGGCGGCTGAGCCCCCCCGCCTGCACCCTGCGCAAGCACAAGACCAACAGGAAGCCGCGGACGCCCTTCACCACGGCGCAGCTGCTGGCCCTCGAGAGGAAGTTTCGGCAGAAGCAGTACCTGTCCATCGCCGAGCGTGCGGAGTTCTCCAGCTCACTCAGCCTCACCGAGACCCAGGTGAAGATCTGGTTCCAGAACCGCCGCGCCAAGGCCAAGCGGCTGCAGGAGGCCGAGCTGGAGAAGCTGAAGATGGCAGCCAAGCCCATGCTCCCGCCCGCTGCTTTCGGCATCTCCTTCCCGCTGGGCGGCCCGGCTGTGGCCGGTGCCTCTCTGTACGGAGCTTCCAGCCCTTTCCAGCGGGCAGGGCTGCCCGTGGCTCCCGTGGGACTGTACACTGCGCATGTGGGATACAGCATGTATCACCTCACATAGAGCTGAGCCCTGCCGAGACCAGCACGCCGGCTGCCTGCTCCTACCGGCTCCTCGCGCACTCCCTTCCTGCTCTTCTGGCTCCTCACTGCGGACTTACATGGGCCCTGTTGCAGAGACTGCTTCCTTCCCCCTATGATGTTGGCCCCTGGTCCAGTGCCGTTCCACTTTCTTCCTCGGCAGTCCTGGGAGCTGCTCAGCTCTGCAGCCGGCAGAAACCTGAGGCGTGGCCGCAGTTGCTCCCCGAGGGTGGCGATGGGCCAGCCCTGCCCCGTGTCGGGCTGGCAGCCCTGGAGAGACCCTGCTGTGGGTGAAGGAACTGCGGAAGAGAAACGGCAAAAAGAGGGGGTGAAAGGCAGGGTGTTTCTCTTCTCCCTGCCAGGCGAGGTCAAGAGGCAGACGTGTAAAGCAGCCTCTCCTGTCCCTGTTGTAACAGCACTGTCTGTTACCTGTGTTTGTTCCTCCACTAGCTCCTTTGGAAGGGGCTCTGTGTACTATGTAATATACTGTATATTTGAAATTTTATTATCATTTATATTATAGCTATATTTGTTAAATAAATTAATTTTAAGCTACTGTTTGATGTGGATCTTTTTGCTCATTTCCCTGTCGGGGGTGATAGGAGAAGAGACTAAACTTGTCAGTGTGCCAGAGGGACAGGAGTGAGGGACCAGCTGAACCAGCTGTTTTTTTCTCTTCCCCAGGAGACTTTGGTCTCAGTGAGCCCTTGGCTAAGTTTTCAGTTTGCTGGGTATCCTGGAGCTGCCTTATCTTCAGGGCTGTCTGAGGCTGTTTCATTCCCCCCCCCCCCCCCCCCCC
>NDXB01006576.1:243449-281717 GCA_002631895.1 Agapornis roseicollis | reverse complement strand
TTGGGCCTTTTTCTTCCCCCCCCCCCCCCGCCCCTTACCGGCAGTTCCAACCGCATCCCCTTGCCCTGAGGTTGTGGCTGCTTTCCCCGACAGCTCCAGGACTAGCACGGCTCCACGCTTGGCTCAGTCCCGGCTAGGTTTTCCTAGCCCTAGGCAGGGTAAAACTGCTCGTCTCCCTGCCAGCAGCTTTTAGCAGGGAAGCTCCCAGCCACAGCCCCGACGGCTGCTGGAGGGTTTGGGGATGGTGTGACTTGCCTCTCTTTTCGGAGCTAAGTCAAGAGAGAGACCAAGGACTTCCCCACTGCTCCCTTCGGCAGCCGGCCTTGCTCAGGGGAAGGGAGAGGGGCGGTTTGGGGCTGTGGAGAGAGCAGGCTGTAGGGGTGGTGCGGAAGAAGGGGAGACAGGGTGCTAACAGTGGGGCCAGAGGCAGCGCCGGAGCCAAGGGGACGGGTGATGGGTGCAGGCTGGTAGGCATGGGATGTGGATGACAGTAGTGTTCGGCACGGGTGTGGCAGGCAGCCGGCGGCACCCGTGGGACCGACGGTCGGGACCGCTCGGCGCCGTCTCCAGCCCATCCCCGTGGCTACGGGCGCCCCCGCTTTGCTGGAAACCCGTTTGCACGGCCCTATGGAGACCGCCGGCCGAGGACCCCGCGGAAGAGGGTGGCGGGCAGCCCCGGCCGCGCCGCTCCGCGCTAGCGGACCCCGCCAGCACCGAGGTCGCCGCCTCGTTGGTGCCCCGCCGGCTGCGTCCCCAAGCCCCCTCAGTGTGCCGCTCCACCCGATTTAGTTTTGCGGATCGCCGGGTAAGAGCGTTGCTTTCTTATTTTTCATTAATTTTATCCTAATTTCATGCTTTATTTTAGCGCTCAAGGAATGGGCGCTGAGAAATTGGGACTCCTCTTTATATTTTTCTTTCTGTCTTTTTTTTTTTGTTTGTTTTTGTTCTTCCCCTGCTGCTTTCATTTCCAGCAATTTAAAACGTTAAGGTTGAGGCAAAGTTAGAAGGAAAATAATTGCTGTAATGAGGCTAGGCAATCTTCTGCAGGCACTGTGGCTCCAGCGAGACTGTAGCTGGGGGCGAGGCGGGACTTTTATCATCTCCTAAATATCAATGATGCTTTCAATAACTCAACGAAACAGCATACCTGAACCCAGCCACTTTCTCCAGAGCTCACTGCTCTAATCCCCTTCTTCTCATCTCTCGCTCTACCCTTGCTGCCCAGTCCATTTCGGTCTGGGGTGAATTTTGGGGTTTTGTGGTTGGGTTTTTTATTTCTTCATTTTATTTTTCTTTTATGTTTCTTTCATTTTCCTTTTCATTTCCCCCTTTTTTTCATTGTTTTTATTTTTTCTCCTCGGCTTGCTTTCGCGATCATTTCTTTTCTCTGTGCAAATGACAGTGTCTGTCATCTTGACCCCCAGCGCCCAACGCCGCGCCGGACTGGGGAGCGCGGTGCGGGCTTTTTCCCACGTTGTGTCTCTGGCAGAAAAAGGCTGGAGATAAACTCAGCCCCTGCGCGATTAGACCGCGGGTTTGGGGAGCAGATCTAATCACGCAGGAGGACATGTTTATCCTGTAAATAAGTGCTTAAAAAATACGAGAGAACAGCTTTGAGCTGGCTGCCTGCAAGGCCCGCTATCTTCTCAGGCACCTTTGGGTGCTGCGGCGCGGGGCTCTGGGAGAGCCGGACCCTTTCATCCCCTCTTTGTCTGGATTTTGGGTTTTGTTGGTTGTATTTTTTTTACATTATGTCAGCTTGGGATGGATATTCGGGGCGCAGGATTCCTATTGAACATGTCTTTGCTTTAAGTTTTCCCCCTGACCCTTGGGCTAAAGTCCTTGGTTGCTCAATTAAACCCAGATGAGAACAATTAATAACTAAGTAATGACAATAAGTTGGGAATCACACGGATGAACGCTCCATCTGAATAGGAAAAGCTCACACAAAAGAGCAAAAAGGATTTGTCGGCTCTTTTTAAGGGGGAATTGGCTTTTCTTTTTTCTTGCCTCTGGCTTACCAGCAAATAAAACTCACTTTTGTGTCTTTGTCGCCTTAAGGATCTCAGTGGGCAGTTGGAAGTGAGAATGGCTGTTTTCCTTTCAACTTGAGGGTGCTGGCGCCACGCAGCCCCAAGGATAGAGAGTAGCCAAAGCAAAGTTTCCTAATAACTCCCCTCTCCCCCTCCACCCCTCCCCAGTCACTCCGGTACCCCTCCCCACCCCCCCATGCATATCTCTACACACAGCCCTGGAGAGCCTCGGCAGACACAGAAAGCAGAGGGGCCCCGAGCACATCTATGTACCACCTCGGGCTCGCAGGCACGGCAGTGCTCTGCCGTGGGAAAGCGGTCCCGCCTTGCCGCGACGCTTTCCACGGAGGGTCGGAATTAAAGCGTGCAGGAGCCGGAGCACGGAGAGGGGCCACACTCGCAGGCACACACACAGAATAAAAAGGGAAGCCATTTTTCTACTCTTATTCCCCACAAACAAGGGGGATGACTACTATCCACACGCAGAGGCGGCCGCGGAGCCACCGGCACAGCCCCGCACCCCGGCTGGGTTATAGAGGGGTAGGCGGCTGGTGCCCGAGCGCTTAGAGAGCATGGAAAGGCGCTTCTTCAGTTTCAGCTCCAGAGAAGGAGGCTACCAGGAAAACCTGCTGCGCAAATCTGTGGGTAAACCGTGGATTTGTTGTCTGCTCTGACTTTCTGATGTTTTCAGGGTCTCTTTCTGAATTCGCTCAACTCAAAACACGAATCGGTGCCCCGTTGAAGTCTTTATTTAACGTTTTCCTTAGTGCTCAAGTGAATTGGGAGCTAAAAACCCTTTTTCAAAAGTGAGAGCAGGCAAAATCCAACAAGTGAGTTAGGCAGAGCAGCGGCAACCTCCCGCTGCTCAGGACTGTGCCTGAGAACACAGCCCTCAGAAACCAGAGGCAGAGCAAGGAAGCTGCCTAACTTACCCATTGTAAAGGCCAGGCGGTGGGGAGGGGTGACCCCGCTTTTCAGTAGTACTCCTGAGCTTAAATCCAGGCTTATCATCTTCTGTGAGTCTCCTGAGTCAAATCAAACCTTCTTGCTAAAGATCTGGGAAGAGAAAGGTCTGTTGAACAAACTGGCTGGGCACCTTCATGGAGAAGCAGGGTGCTTAGTGCTAGCTCCTGGGTCCTGCCTGATTTCAGGTAAACAGCTGAATTCAGGTATTCTGTATGCAAAGTGAAAGTCCCAACTACCAACTTACTAGGGACTCAGAAGAGTCCTTCTCAGACGAGAACCTTATTAAGTTCTTCATCTCTCCTAATAATACATTTGATTTTATATTAGACAAGGAGGTGGCTAGAAAGTGCAAGAAAAAGTGGCTGCTTAAATACGCTTGAGGCCAGGACACTCCTCAGGGCTGTAGGGCCGTTTAAGTTAAATCCAGCCGAGTGGTGACTGGCAAGTAAGTCTTACCCTGCTTAGGATATAGTATACTGTACCCAATGAGCGGTCGGATGCAGCGAGGTAGTTCTCTCCCTCCCTAGTTTTCCACAAAAGCATGTTGATGTGGCTTAGGCACTTAACTGCAAGGGAGTCTGTGGCAGAAAGAGACACCCTCTTCCTGCCTCTCACAGCGGCAGGTCCACTTGTTAGAATATACATACTTTTCTAACCCAAGGAGTATGTGGATTCCTGAAATTTCTTTTCATTCACTTTTTACTCTCTCCACACCTTGTATGAAGCACAGTGGTGTCTGTCCCTGGCCTGAGCAATCTGTTCCACAGCAGGGAGCCTTAAAATGAGGCATTGCGATAATGGGCATTGCAACACTCAGCTCCTTGGGGCTGGCCCGAGGACTTTCTGCAACACGGACCCATTGTCTGTCCAGTTTTGCAGCTGGAGAAGCTGGAAGGCAAAACCAGAAGCAACAGCTCTAACTCATTTAACTAGGAGTAGTAAATTGTGCCATGCTGCACAGAGAGATGTGGTAGTGATTTGCTTACAACAGTAAACCGGTTGACATTAACTCTGCTCCATTGTACTTCATCTCAGAGATCTTTTATCCCTCCAGGCTGAATCTTGTTCCCACCCTGCAGTGATTAAATAGAGAGCAGGAGAGGCAGCTACCTGGACACAGTCTCGCTCGTGTGACCAGGAATGTGTAAGAAATCCACAGTGCAAAGCTGTGCTCGTTCAGTGGCAGCAGCTGAGCACCCCTCTGCAGCACAGAGCAGAACTACTGGGAGGTGAGTGCCCATGCCCGGCTCATCTTTGTGCTGCTGTCCTGTGTGGGATGGAGCTCCCTGAGCCAACAGCCTATTCTCATGGCGATGTGAACAACACTCTTGGCATTTCTTCTTACTTAGCCCTGTGGAAGAGAAACAAACCTCTTGCATACAATCACAAAATGATCAAAGCTACTCAGCCAGTACAAACTCTGGCCTTGCTAGTGAGTCAGCTGTAAGACAGACTTTGGGAGGGAGTTTTGTAGGAGCAGTGTTCAAAACCCGTGAGTAATGCTATATCTATGGTCTGCTCCCAACAAAGCTGGGGCAGGAGATGTGGCTGTGAAGTCAGGGTGATCAGCATCAGGCAGGACCGAGATCCAGGGACCCAGGCATAAAAAACATGTAGTCTGCATTAGAAGTCTTTCCCAGCCTAATTGAGAGATGCTTTTATTATAGGTGTTTTGTACTGGGGTCACAGTAACAGGCAGGGTGGGATGTGCACTCGATGGGTGCTGGAGAAATGTACAGTATGATGACAAACACATTTAAGACCCTCTGACCACCACTGTTGCTGCCCAAAGTAGGGGGAAGAAAGAGCACCCAAGGGGAGACAGTATTTAGAGGTTTCACTATGACTCAGTCTCCCTTCACAGACCAGAGAGAAAGGAAGTGGCAGTGGGAGGGAAAGAAGTCTGGAAGCAAAGGATGACAAAATTATGTTAACTGGAAGACAAGCAGTGTGGGGGAAGCTCTCTGGAATGGAGGAAAAGAGAATTACTTCCAAAAGACAAGCTGGAAAGTAGAGCAACTTTCTTTTGAAGCAGTGTTTTGTGTTCATTGGGCATTATTATGCAAATACAAGAAGTAACGATGGGATGCTTTAAAACTCAAGGAGTGATTGCTTTACACTGTAAATGCATTTAGATGTAAGCCAATGGACCTATTCCTATTTACATCAACAAAGGACTGGAAAAGATTTTGCTGGGGCTCTGAGACCTGCCCTACCATTATGGCAAGCTTGTGTTTATTAATGCTTGTGTTTATTAATGCTTGTGTTTATTAATTCTCTTCACACTGTACTCACTAAAAGCCATAAATGCTTTTCAAAACCTTGTAACAAGCTTTGGACTTACTGTGGAAGCCACATCCGTGGTATACCACAAGAAGAGACAGTGGGATGTGGTAGATGTTGTCAGTCTGACCAAAGATTTTTCTTTCTGTGACTTTGTTAATCCTCTCTTCGGGTAGGAGGCTACATAAACAATACACACTAAATTCTATTTATATAAAATAATCCAGGGTTGCAAAACACAGTGTATCTGCTGTAGGACTAGAATAGGCACAGGGAGAAAGAGGAGTCAGTGGGTTTGGAAACACTTTAACACTTAAAGCCTTCACTGCAGCCTTGGAGGAACCTACCTGACTATGCAGACTGTAGGCCGCCAGAGATGTTGCCCTTAGCCAGGAACCCAAACTCAGGCACCCTGGCAGCTGCAAGCCTGTAGTGCCAGAAAGCAACATGATGTCTCTGCAGCAGTGATTGTAGCAGATAACAACTGTATCAGTATAAATAATAATCCAAATGCAAACTTTCTTTAGTGATTACCACAGCTAAAATACTTCAGCCACCTCCTTTTGACAGACAGCCTAAATATTAACTGCATATCCAATACCTACATTCAGAAAGCTTAGACATGAGCTTTTAACTCAGTAGTTTAAATTATACATTATTCAAAGGAGGATTGGCAGCATCTTAAGTCAAAAGAATCTTTGAGAGTTGTTTCTTAAAAATAAAATGTCTTTAACTGCATTTCTATCAGCTGTGATACATGAATTAGGATGAACTTAAGAGCCTTATTAGCTCAGAGTTCAAATGCATATCTTTAGACAGCTCTCCCTTTAATTCAGAAAGCTTAGTGGAGGTGTGTTAATTTTCCCTCTAAATAATTGCATCTTTCAAGTATATGCTCAAAATCAATCCAGGTCAAAAAAAAAAAAAATAAATAACAAACTGTAAAGAACATAGANGGTTTGGTTGCAAAATACAGAGGCTCCCACAGGAATGTTTGACCAGGAAATATGAAACATCTTCTGTAGGGCAACAGTACTGTTCAATACTACGTCAGGTTTTTCATTCAACTCTGCTATACCGGTGTACAGCAAAGCCACATCTGGGCAGCACCCCTTTGTGGTTGCTGAAGGCATAACTACAAGGTATTCAGAGAGACCCCCCCGCCTTCTCAAAGATGGCTTTAATACCAGCCAAGTTTGAAGTTTCTAATGACATTTATTTCTGAGCTATGTATGTATGAGAATTTCACTTTGGATAGTTGGAGACTGTGATCTTTTTCAAGCTTGCATAATGTTTAACATGACTGAATCAATTTTCAAAACAAAGAAACACGAAAGCATTGAAGAATACCCAGCACAAGAATGGGCATTTCCATTTCATAAGGAATTTGTTTGGAAAAAATTATAAAGAGTTATTGGAATTAGAATCTAAGTTTATCTGAAGTTTGCTGGAAGGGAAAGTTGTATTATATGAGACAATTAACCGTTGGCTTCGCATCTGGTCCAAAGCCCAGTAAAGTCAGTGGTGTCTTTCCACTGGCTAACTAACAGGCTTTGGGTCTGACTCATAAACTGCAGAGCTCCACAGAAGATAGTGGAGTTCTACACTGCTTATGTGAAAGTTAAATATAGCCTAATGTTTGTAAGTGTGTATATGTATTATGATTAATTTAAAACCCTGGTTAAGATCTGGTTACAGTTTCCATTTAACTCATACACATGTGTTTGTATTTGTATGCATGTACATGCAAACACAAACATCTGTGAATGTGTAAGCTCACATACAGCTAATGTCATAGAGATGATTGAATCAAATATATACACATGATGGTAAATATCAGCATTTACTACAGTAGATATCACTGCTGCAATATATATACTCTGACAGATCTGAACATACACTCAAAACCAGCAGCATCTGTTTACATTGAACTGCAATAAAAACTGAAGGAGGCATCAGTTAGTATTAGAATTTTATCTTTTCAATGTCCAGAAACAGTTTCTGTGCCTTTGATGTAGGCTGTCAAGCACCACTGGAAAATTGCATCTCTCTAATTATGGCATTCAGAGCAGAGGAAAGGGCATGACTGCCTGGCAGCAATTGTCAGTGGGGACCCTGCAGGGACTTGCTTTCTTGGGTACTGATAAGAAAAGTTAGCTCACATGCAAAAAACCAGTAAAGCAATCCTTGCACAGAGGGAGAAAAATAACAGAAGGGGCACTATTTTGGTTGATCTAGTAGAAAACAATACAGATCTTCTCTGTTCCAGCTATGATTAACCCTTATCTCTACTGGGCTGCTCCCTTCAGATGGAGATCCTTGCATCCTCCATGGGAGTTTAGAGTGAGTGTAAACTCAGAGGCAGCAGCAGCAGCACTGCTTACACAGGTATGCACATGTCCAGGCCTGTAATGAGCACCTGATTAACCCTTGAAATGGTTGTATGCACCTGTATAATGGTGCCTGAATACTTGGCTTCACATTCTGAAGCATCTGGAGGTAATGCTGACTTATCTGCTCCTCATTATCCCCATTCCTCTTTTCTCCCCTCATGTGACAGAGGGCCCTCTTGGCTCTGTGTCACAAAACATTTTACACCATTTAAAAAACTCCATCAGTTGCCTGATGAGATTTAGAGCTGTGAACTTGCCGATGGCTGCAGTGGCAAAAAGGAGGTTGCAAAGGGAGGGGTGGTTAGAAAGTGGTAGGAGATTGAGCTCTGTAAGGTGACAATGCCACCAAGAAAAGAGTGGCACTTGCCCTTTCACAAAACACTTTGTTGATGTGAATAGGATCTTTCATTTTAAAGTCTAATTGCAAGTAGAAATAAGGGATTACTAAGGCTTGTTCACGTTCTTTTCCTCCTGTGTAAAGAGAAAGCAGGTATTTGTATACTTTACATATTATGTGTAAGAACAAAAGACCCAGTCATCACAGTGTACATCCCAAACATGCACCAGGAAGAAAGGCCTGTTGAAATAGCTGCACCTTTTGTAATGTTCTTGCTATAATGTGGTAGAATCCAAAGCAGAAGCACTTCCAGGAGACAAGCAGAATGTATGACAGCCAAGCACAACCAGTGGGGGAGAGCTATCTTGGAGAAGTGACTCTGCAAACATATGCAAAGGAAAACCAGCCAGCTAGCATGCAGTGGAACTGAAGTGAATGCCTTGTGGATGAACAAAACAATCACAACATCTTCTGTGTAGGGGCTGCCAAAGCACAGGGGAGGACCAGGGAGGTAAAGAGGTAGAAAAACATCCCTAAAGTGTAGTTTACAATGAACAGCAGCAAGAATGCTGCGGAAGACACAGGGTGCATTGTATTATGCCTGACAGCAGCATTTGTTTCATAGGGGCAAAAAAAGTGCAGGAACATAAACTTTTGCAAAACGTTTTCTTTACTGGCAGTTCATAAGGAGAACATGCAGAGTGCTTAAGGCTTTCACAGGCCAGCCCAAGGGAACTGAGGTATTCACACATACTTTAATAAGAAGGACAGGCCAAAAAGGGTATTATCCAGCCTCCCCAGCTGGAGGGCTTCAGTGTTGTGGAAGAGCTGTTGGCCACTTGGATGCTGCTTCTCCTGGAGCAGAAGTAAACTGCAGGTGTCTAAATCTCAGAGAGCAATTCAGGATATTCTCTACCATCTAGAACCAGTTTCTGCTCATATGCTAGACTGCTCAGTCTCCCAGGTGTAACAACACGTCCTAAAAGCAGAAACTAAGCAGCTACATAACTGACTCCAAAGGAAGCTCAGCTCAAAGTGAGGATGTGGAGACATTCAGCCTGCATTCAGTCACTGGGAAGTGTGGAATTCAGCATAAGGCAGGTCAGTCAGCATCACTCTTAAAGAAATACATCTGGAACGGAACACATCAGCCTAGGTCACAGCAAGCAGGGTTCCTCTCTATGCTCTGCTGAAGAGTTCAAAGACAATGTACCCACCTCCCAGGGCAGCATCATCTTCCTTTACTTCTCCCATGAACATCATGTCATTTTGCAGCACACATACAGCCAAGGGGATCATAGAGAGAGTAACCAACAGCAGAAAGCTGGCTCTGTTTTAATGTGCTAACTAGTAGTTATCTGATTTCGAATGCATAGGTAATTTCTGTGCCATGGTCCTGAGTGTGGTACAAGAGGGTTTTTCAATTTAATCTTCAGAGGTGCCTACTTCTCTCTTACAGATCACACTGAATATCTAAGCGTCTGCCTTAGAGGCTCTAAAACATCTCAAGAGACCAAAACAAGTGCTCTTTAGAAAGCACAACACCTGCATTTGGTGTCTAAAAATGGTAGTTAAGTGCAATCCAATTTATCTTTGTTTTCACATTTCGCATGTATAATTATTTCATCAAAAGCCCAACCTAATTAGAGAGAACCTCAGACATGAAGACAGTTACACTATGTTCACTTTTCTACCTCTCCATTTACAGATAGGCCCCATGCATCTCTGAACTCACATTTGTATTCATGCACTTATTATTGAATATATAGTTGTTAGAACATTCAATAACGTGTAATTGCTTTTTACTGTGTATTCATTTGCCTTTTCTTTCTAGATGGGAATTTGTATATGTGTTATATTTGGCTTCAGTCCTGCAAACAGTTGTGCCCATGAATAACTTTACCCACATTAGGAGCTCCATGGATCACAGCTTCTCTCTCACCCACTGAATTCTATGAAGTTACTCATGCAGTTAAATTACTCATAAGCATATGTGTTTGCTGGATCAGGGCCTCTCCATGTAAGTTTGATCTTTATAATTAATTTAAGACACCAATGCATTTTTTTAAATAAAGGAAGTAAATCTTTGGAAAGTGGTAATAAATTTTTAGAGCTGCACTTATTAGCGCAATAAAATGCACCCCAGTTTATTAATTAATAACTGGTTTTGAATTTGACACTCTAAAAACAAAATAACACAGACATGCTACTAAATCATTTTGTAAAATAACATATTTAATATTTAATAATTTTATATAATAAAGTAACCGATAGGGTTTCTTTAAACGGCATAACAGGGTAAGAATATTTTCTTATATGCTATGTCAGCAGAAGCTGCCGATTTATGCTAGCCTATTGACCAGCACTTAAATACCTCAGGCTTTGATCCTAAAACCTTTGCCAACTGGGCATGGTAGTGCCTGCCCACAACCCTGCCAAGTGTTGTGGGACATAGGGGGCTTTAGAACATAGAATGGTCAGGGTCTTACATCTGGAAATGCATTAGGCTTAAATGTGCTGATTCAAAGCAATGTTTTATTTTCCTTTCCACTAGAATTTCCAGCAGCCCTCTTTGGACAGGATACTAGTGCAAGCACCCATTATAACCTGTGATTGATATATGAGTTGTTTTCTGGAAGGGAACGGCATGCTTTTTCAAAAGAGGCCTGAGATTGTTTTATTCAAATTCTAACATCACCTTCATTTTGGTGTGAAAATACAAGCCAGACATTTCTCCACATTTCTAGCTATAAGAAGGAGTAGAAACTGGCAAGATTCAAGCCATCAAGATTCCCTGCTGTAGGACAAATAGTTTAGCATCCTCGCAGAGGCAAATGGAGGTTTTACTGTGAAACGGAGCCCACCTCCAGGGGGACAGCTCCTTGTTCTGTTCTTGACCTGAAAGTTTGTTCATGTTTCTCCTCTTATGACTGCTCTGCTTGACCCATGCCCTGTCCTGCTTCTTTCTGCTTTCTCTCCCTCATGCTGGTCATTGTGCTTGTCTTAGTGGATGTGCTGGTTTTGTAATCCCCCTTCCTTGTGGGATTTTACACTTGTGAGTGGCCATGGGCACTGCCTCTAAGTGCCTGTCCCTGTCTGCAGGCCAGCCCTGGTGGGGCCTGGGCATGGCACTTCTGCCATTCCATTTTTGCTCAAGGCTCCCAAGCTCTTCTCTGCCTGTCTGGCCAGTCTTACCATGTCCCTTTATCATATCATGGGCACTAACCAAGGCTGCAGCCTTGACTGGGCTGTTCCTGGTGTGTTCCTCATTCATTCTCTCCAGGTCTTCCTCTTTTCACAGCCTTGCTCCTCTGCTGTCTGAATGTGTCTGTGTGTAGGTGGTGTTTGCTTCTGTTAGCAGGTGTGAGGTTTGCAGTCACACTGTAGTGTCCTGGCTGCTGCAGCACCAGACTCAGTTTTGTCTTCTCCACTGGCTTGTTTTACAGCATCCCTTGCCATGCTGGACCAGGCCTTCCTTAGCCATTTCAGCTCCGGTCACACCTGCTCCTACCTCAGCTCCATTTCCACTCCTGAATCCTTAAAAGTATGCTTCTGACCCCAGAACAGACATTCCCAGGTCTAGTTTCTTTTTGCTGAGCTACAAAACTGGGTCTCCTTTGCCACCGGCTTGCTTGTGACACCATCATCCCACACTCTCTGACACCTGACATGGATTTCATTGGGGTCTTTTGTGAATAAAGTGGGCCTAGAAACCCTGCAGAAAAATCAGATGAAAACAAATGTTCACAGCTCTCTAGAAATTGGTGTCAGCTCCCTGATACAGAGAGTTTTACAGCTCTATAAATCAGGCTGAAAATGTAACCAGAAGCCCTGTTAGCTTTCTGTTTCTTTTAGCACATCCGTTTCTTGTAAAATTACGATTAGAGGGACTGGTCTCTGTAGAAATCATTCACTCTGAACCCAACAGGGCTATAAATCAAAGCACTACAAATCACCACAATTTGCAGATTCTGGGTTTCATCATTTTGTTACTTTTGGAGAAGTTATATAAATGTTTTTGGAGAATATTGACCTCTGTCAATTCTCAAAAATATTGACTATCATCTACCATATCTGGGATAAGAAAGAATATTTTCTGAAAAGTAGGTATCTCTCTCATTCATGCGACTACTGGCAAACTATTTTTGGCAAGGGATTGGGTCAATCGAGAGTGCTTTCTCATAGAAAGAATCTCACCAAAATCAGTGAGACTACTCCCATAACCTTAGGGCTAGAAGAATAACTATTTCCTTATGAAAGCAGAAGAAAAAGAGAAGAAATTTACAAGGATCTGTGTGAAAAAGGAAAAATGTAGCTCATGATGATTGTGCAAATAACACCATTTATGACTGCTTTGCCCCAGCCTGGGTTTGGCTGTAAGAGATGATGATTATCTGCTCCAGCAGGCAAAGATTTCATCACCTTCCATATGAATGACAAAACTATTCCCAACAAATTTTACCCTCGCAGTGACAGTAAATTCAATCTAGGCTTGCAAACTCCAGATAACCCTGAGCTGAGTCATGCCAGCCTGCTCAGCAATGCATCAGACCCCACAGAGGCCAGAGCTAAGTGATGTGAAAGGGGAATTGCTAGAGGAGTGTTTTTAGACCAGGCTTAGTCAGGAGTCAGGCTCTGTGCAACAGTTTGACAGGCTCCAAGCATGTAAGCATCTCTCACTTTTACCTACGTACTTCCTAAAGTCCAGTAATATCAGCAGACTTGTAGCTTCTTAATGTAGCAGATTCCTGTTCAACATCCAGTTCACCTCATTAGTCATGAAGTACTGGGAGCTTCTGCAGATCCCAAAGATCAGGGGGAAAACAACCATACAAGGAAAAATTGCTTTGGATGCAGACTGAAATCATTAAATTATTTCCCTTAGATTTACCAGTTCAATAACTTGTCATTTATCAGGAACAGATTTAAAGCCTATAGATTTTTAATTGTAGAAAGTTGGCATCTGAGAGCTCCAATGGGGAGCAGATGCTCACTGCACAAGATGCTATAAAACACAGAAGAAAATAAAGGGTCCTTTCCTGTGTGAGCTCTGAAGTCTTTCCATTGCCCTTACCAGGACAACTCTAAGTTTAGATTTCTCATTATTATCTTCGTATGTATACTGCAAGGAGAAAATTTTCAAAAGCAGTGTTAATCATGAGACATCGGACTCCCCTGACCTCCAGAATGACTCTTAACACTTATTTGTTACGGTGCCTTTGAAAAGGACCACTCAGACAGCTAAGTGGTGTGATCACATGTATCAAAAGTTCCTTTAAATACTGGATAATACTCTCAGAAATGAGACCTATGTTTCAAAATCACAGTTTTTTGACACACTAAACTTTTTAATTCAGCCTAGTGTTTAAACAGATCCTCCTTTATTCTGTAGTCAATAAAGCCAATTAAAGTAATTAAATGGAAATTGGAGAGTATTTTAAAGGCTGGGTTAAGATTCCTCTTTGAGCACTGTAGCTTAGTGTTACAGTAGGACACCATCTGCTGTCCAAGCAGTGTCCAGCTGCAGGCGGCTCAACAGCAGAATACAATATCCTAGCTAAAAAACCAATGTGACTTGTATTATCTTGGTTATGCTTTTACAAACCAAATTCCCTTTCAGATGTGAGTCTGTGTTATATTTCCTTTAGGACAGCTGATTGAATTTGATCTTTTTTGCTGTTATGTGGTAGGAATACATAAAGTGAGGATTTCTTCATGAAGCTGATGTTTTCCTTTTTTTGGTAAAAATGCTATATAGGTACTCAGGGTGTTGGGAAATAAATGCTGTAAATGGAAATAAACAGTAATAGTTCAAATTTTGCATTTGCAAATAGATTGTGCAGGCATTAATGGTTAATCTGTTGGTAAGACTAGCACAGCACAGCCAGCTGCGTGCAAGCTATCTATCTACAGCTACCCTCTGAAAGTGTTCTTCCCGTCCCTGTTTAGCTCTCATGGAATTATCCAAGGCCTTGCTGATATAGCTGCCAACTGCTATTAATTATAATGAAGATTTCCCCGCTGTAGCCACCTTAAAATAGCAAACATCCACTGAATGCATTGTCAGGTGGTAATGACTAGGTTACCACCAGCATGGAGCACTTCTGAGGTGACCTCACTGTAGGAAACTCCCTGTTCTCTTACAGATCTCCTGCTTGTACTAAGTCAGTCCGAGGTATTGAAGGTGGGTTGTCAGGCCCAACTATACCTGTTGACAGCCTATTAAAAAATGTTTCATTGCTTACATAAATGGTATGTCTGCATTTCTTCTCTCCATTTCCTTCCTGAAAGAGTGAAATTTTCTTTAAAATGGTTGATTTTCCTTTGTTTCAGAATTGGTTTTCTGCTCAAAATGGCAACACTACTTTTGAAGAAAAGTGCTGGGTTATTGTACTGTGTCATAGATACAATGCAGTAGAGATATCAGTGCAACTGGTAAGCTGCAGTTTGAGTCAGTACTGTGACCAGGAATTAAAACAAGGTATGCAGGAAAACATTGTTGGTACCACAGTATGTAGACTAAAGGTCTCAATTGTGTCCGTAGGAGATCATATTCCTTAAATTCCTCTCTTAGGCCCACATAATTAGAGCTTTGGCTTAGCTGAAGTGACAAAGTTAGGAATAAAATTGCCTTTAATTTCTCAATTAAGCCAATGGGCAATTAGTGAGTGATTTTCGTGCTACTCTCTGGAGGGTCCTATATTTCTCTAGTGCCTGTGTAGGAAACCTCAGTTTGATGATTCAGTTAGTGGGCATGAATCTAGATGTGTACATAGCCACATCTGAGCTCCTACAGCAAATTAATGTTTTGTCTGCTTTTGATAATCATCTTGACATTTTTCATCTATAAAACATTCTTATGGGACTCTCAAACACTCAAAAGTTTTGGCCAATGTTCTAATCACCTTTTTCCTCTTCCATCTTCATGCCTGGCTCTAACAAGCATGGCTTATACAAAAATGGACATGGAACAATAGTTATCAGAACCAAGCATTGCCATGCCCAGTCTTTTTAGCTTTTAGTCTGGGAAAATACATACTACTTTAGGCTTTCTTATGTCATTTCTCCATACATCTGGGACATTTACAAGAAGAGTTAAATAAAAGAGAAGGTTGAAAGTTCTCAAGGAAGAACTATGCTAAAGCATGAATAAAAAAAAATAGAAAAGAGAATGGAAAATTCTGTAGAGGTTTTGCTGTGTTTCTGTACAGATGGCTATTAATAAAGTTTCCATATTATTTGGGGATGAGCTGAGATAGATGAGTCATGATGATAATGTCCAGGTCTTCTTTTCAGACTGAAACAGATTCTCTTGATTCAATGCTCACTGCTGTTGAGGATGAAATATATATCTATATCTTTATCTATATCTATATCTATTTAAAAAAATATACGTTACTACTTGGGTTAAGAAGTTAAAGTTCATACAACACTATTCCACTGACAACAAATAGAGAAATTGTATAAAGTAGATTAAGGTCAGTTCTGTAGCATAATGTTCAACAAATTGCTTGGATTGTTTTAATTTTTACCATTTGCTCAATTTTACCATCAAGACCATTCTTTTTAGTATCCAAGTATGAGTAGATGGCTTTCTGCCTGATGGATTATCCTGATGTTATATCTGTTACATTTACAAACTTGGATGCAATGGACTAATACATAAGCTTTCTGTGTAAGTCATTTAGCATCTGCCTGCCGTTCCCTGTCTCAGGTGGAGGAGCCTTCTGGAAGATGTCCCTGAGGCCTCTCGTCAAAGGTTTCTCAGTGAGGAAGGGAAAAAGTGCTTCTCTGTCTGCAGTGCATAAAATCAGAAATGATGAGCTCAAATTGCCCAATTTAGGTGGGATATTGTGGAGTAAAATGTCTAATGCTAAAGACTGAAGACAGAAATAAATGACTAAGGAAACTGTGGGCTGTCCATGATTAGAAATTCCTTAAGGACAGTGAGGCAAGCCTCTACCATGAGTAGATTTTAATTTGATCTTGCCTTTGAAAGGGGGAGAAAAGGGTGAGCTAAATGGCTTTTTAAGCTCCTTTTCATTTTTGATGGCTCTGTGATTCTCTCCTCCCCATAGCTGCAGCTACTGCTATGGCTACTACGGTTTTCCCCCTGCTCTGGGTAAGCTGCAATTGAAGGTGCACTTGAAGCTGGCAGACCCAAGAGCTGCACAGTCTTGCCAAACAGCACCAACAGGCCCTGGCTGTTATAATGGCATTGATAGAGATGAGTGGAAGGAGATGGAGGACACAGCTTAGAGGCAGTCCCTTGTTCCTGCCTTTCCATGGGCCTCCCCTCCCTGAATCTCCTTGCCTCTTCAGCCTTGAGAGCTCCAGAGGGAGCATCAAGCTGAGGGCTTGTCATCACGGGAAAGCTTAGCCAGTTATTCCTGTGTCAGGGCTCTGGCTTAGCTGTATCACTACAGTGCTGTCTGGGGATACACTTGTTTTGTGATAAGAGTCGGTTTCTTTTGGCTGTCTTTAAATGCATTTCATTTCCAACGTGACGTCAGGGCACAGTGTCGGTCTGAACATAGCCAGGGGTTTGCACTGGTTGAACCAGAGCTGTGGGATTTGACTCCTGTCATGTCTTGTGGCTGTTGGCATTTTGCAGCTATTTGCTTTTTCATTCTTGGGTCAGTGACAGCTTTCAGCATAGGACACTGGATTGACCCCTCAGTTCATAAAGCATGAAATGGCAGGGTCTACCCCAGAAAAAATACTCTCTACAGTAATGTGAAATAATACAGTAAAAGATGATGGCAGATAATGATATGGGTTTCAGCTCCTTCCTCAGCTCCCACTGTGTCACTCTCCCTAGCAGCAAGCCCTTGTATCAGCTCATTATTGTCCTCCCTCTGCACACCCAGTCCATTGCATGGACTCTCCTGGGGCTTGGCCAAAAGCACTTCAGGCATGTTCTAGCTCTCCTATCTGATTCGAAGGGATCATAAGGAGTGAGCACATCCTTAGGGATTTGTGCAGGATGGTTGCGAGTAAGTCCTGACTGGCATGCTTTCATCTTGCCCCACTTTGCTTTTCCTTGTCTCCGTTGCCACAGCTTCCCTCATTGCATTTCCTAACCTACAGCTTATTTTGAAGATTTAACCGGAACTAGTGCAGTACATTAACTTCCCATTAACCCTTTATGCAGGGAAGAATTTTGTTCAGATCAGATGGTAAATTCAAGTGAATTTTGTCTTTCCAACTCCATAGAGCAAATGACTTCACACTGCTATCAATCTGACCAACAGTCCAGTTACCTTCCTTGGTAGTAAAACCTGCAGATGACAGATATGAATAATACACAAAGCAAGAGTGGTCATGGAGTTAGGCTTTAGAAGGGTGATTTTTCCTCAGTCCTGAGTGTGTATGCTTGACCACACAGTGGCTGAGCACACAGCAGGGCCCCACACCTGGATTTGTTACCCTCCACAAACACATGCAAATCTCTGAACCAATGTACTCATTTTCCGCAGCATCTAGTATCGGTTACATGAAATATTAAAATATGTAATTTTAAATGCATGCCCTTTATTGCTTTATAACTAAGAAACCAGATCTTTTCCCACTGACTTTCCGTGCAACTTTTCCCTGTTCTCATATCCCATGTGGCTCTTAAGTGCGCAAAGGCACCAGTATTAAAGTTTATAAGATATTTATATAAATCAGATGGTTGGTGAGTATTAAATCTGATTTTTCTCAATAACCTGAGGGGGAATATTAAAATATTGAAATTGTTTGAATTTTTAAAACACAAATGGGCTTTTGAATAGCTTAGGCCAAAGCCTCAACTCTTGTACACAAGTATATACTGGCTGAGGATAGAGTCCTTGAAGTTTTAATCTTGTTATTCACATCTAGCGAGACAAATGGCAGGCTTAGTAGAAAGTCTGTTAAAAACATGAACAGACTAATACAGAAAAAAGAATTTTATCTTCTGTTTTCATCATCTGATTTACATCTTGAGAAGGGCACATAGCTTGCTCTAAATAACTAATGTCATAATGCAAAAATTGCCATCAAAATTGCTCATGGCATTACCAGCTTAGGTGCCATCGTAGCTTTTGTATTTTAACAACTTCAATGTAATTGTGAACCCTTTGAAACCTTACCTGAATTTCCCATTTCCAGAAACCTTCTTCTCAGCCTCCTGATATAGCACTGCTCAGGATCTCCTCCTGTTTGCATTTTCTGTCTTTACCTTATTGTGTTCCGAACACAACACTTACAGTTGTGGGTCAGTACAGCCATACTGTCCTGGTTCCTTTTTTTTAATGCATTAATAGCATTTGCCTTCAGGAGGACATATTATTGCTTCTGAGTTGTGCAAGGATGTGTGCAAGATAGCTGAGGTTGAGGGAGCTGTTTAGGCAAAAGGAATGTTTGCTCTTTGCTTTAGGCTCTGATTAAGTCAATTCTTGTGACAGAGTTATTCCCGCAAACCCACAATTACTGCTGAGTTTTCTGGAAAAAGGGATTTCTTTTGCACTCTGTTTGACCATCCAATTGCAGGACCAGTGGTTATGGGTACATGTAGGTAAGTAAGGCAGATTGCAACAGGAATGTACTTATACTTGATACCATTATTTCTTTTCCATAGCTGAGAAATCATTCTCTGGCCCAGATATCTGTGCACTGAAACAGACACTGCTGTGAGAAAAGAATATTGGGATCAGAAGAAACAGGAAACAATACATTGAGAAAGGTGACTTTTTTTTATAGTTGGATGTTTTAACCTTTTTTGCTTCAGGCTTCATTTCTTACGTCCCACCACAGAATGAAAAACAAACATATTTTGAATGAAAAGGGAATTGAGTTCTTTGCCTTTTGAGCTTCTACTTATACGAGTTCCTATTCAAGTTTCAAATAAATGTACACCTGTATTTTAGGGACTGTCAATCCTAAGAAGTAAACAAATAAATACACTTTAAATCCTATCATTGCAATATTATTCCTGATATTTATAACATCTTGGTCTTCAAGAAGAGCTGCAGGGTTTTGGGGGTGATGATTATTTCTTAATCAAATGGCTGAAAAACTCCCAAGAAGTGATTTGTCTTCTTAGACAACAGATTTTTAAAAATAACCTCAGAGCACATGAAATAAGGCTTAAATGCCATTATGGTAAAAGCCACTTAAGCTATCTGATAATCATCCTATGTGTGTTTGCCATCTACAGGTTTACAAGAGGGACAGATCTAGACTTGCTTCAATTACCTTTTCAGCATATTTCTGAATATTGTTAATGCTATGAAAAATGCTATATATGTAAATTGCAAAAAAACCCTGTAAGTGAAAAGGGGATGTCCATCATCGTTATTGTTTGCCCTTGTCAGAAAAAGCACATCTTGTTAAAGTAGATAATTGACTTTTTAAAATCAGAGGTGAAAGAAGACCATTTTGTACACCATGATAAACTGGGCATGCTGCTGTTATATTTTATCTAGAAGGAAATGCTAATTCGCTAATTCAGAACAGGTACCCCTATTCAGCCTCAATGTTATTTACTATTCAGTAATGCTGATGAGTTCTCATCTCTAAAGATCAAACCTTCAGGTGAGTTGATCACCTGGAAAGTGTTCTCAAGACATATTCTTACCCCTAATTATTATTATAGGTCTGCCTATATTACCTTTTAATCAAGATTCTGGTCTTCATGCTGATGAAGAAGGAAGATCTTGTACGGTACTCATTTGGCTCCTAGAGGTCTGGATTTAATACTAGGTTTGGCTACAACCTCTCAGTGTCACTCTGAAGCACTCATTGAATTTCCTTGTTCTCTAGTGCCATTATTAACTCTTTACTGACATTCATTAAAGAGTCAGTGGGATTAATTCAGGTGCAGAGAATCTCCATGGAGGCTTTCAGAGACCTTTCTCAGCTGGAGATATGGAGATTTATATTACTTAGACTTTTATTATAAGTCTTTACTTATATAGTAAGTATAAGCTAGTAAAATCTGCTGCTTCATCCCCAAGAGGAAGACACCTATAGAATAAACCTATCTGAATACAAACAAATAGGCTTCTTTTCTACCTTATTTGCTTGAATCTGCTTTATCAAATCAAAACCAACCAACCAAAGTTTAACCCACTTATGTCCTGCAAAACTCACTGTATGAAGTCAGCATATACTTTAGACACCCACAGCCAAGCATTATTCTTGTTTGCAGAACTGTAAATCTAGATTATCTTCCCAGAGGAAGCAGAAGAGTTTGCTGACTCATAGTATTTTTAGAGACTTATATCTAGTCTCTTCAAAATATCAAAGTGATGGGATATGAATTGCGGTCAGAGGATGGGAGTAATCAAGGTGGTTGTAGTTTACTTGAACTAGCTGGTAGACATATTTAAATGAAAATACTCCATGCAAGATCATATATTTCATTTCATAGTGAAATGAATGGTGTGTTTTTTCAGTTCAGAGTATCTGAAATCATATGCTGCAGCCATTAGCAAAGTAATTATGTAGCGTAAAGCTGAGAATATGTTGCATGCCCACAGAGTGACATGAAGAGTGGGTAAGAGACAATGTCTGCTGGGATAGCCTTCGGGGTATGAGAGATGGAGGGAATCTGGTGTGTTTTGTCTATAATACCTGCTAGGAAGAGTCCTTTCTATCCCTCACACTGTGCTGGAGAAGGATCCTAACACAGCCATGCCGTTGAGCATGTTTACAATTAAGTGGCATGCACAACAGTGGTCTAGTGATTGAGTTTACCCTGTGGCTCCATTTTATTTAACAGCATAGAAGCATCTTTTTCAACCAATGCTTTAGTGATGTGTCCATCTGATTAAGACAATGGCTACATTCTTCTGTCCTTCACATTTATTTGTAGGCAGATATGTAGGGTATCTCTAGCTGAGATGTTTGGACAAGAGGTGGTGTACAGAATCCTAGAGTGCTAAGAGAGGAAATGAAGTGATGAAAATTACAGTGAGTCAGGTAGGCTGAAGCTAATATTTTGTCTCTAAAAACCTAGAAAAAATATTGTTATTAAACAATTGTGTTTCTTGTGCTCACAAAGATTTATGATTCTCATTCTTCAGAAGACGAAATCCTATCAATAACATCTTTACATTTATAAAGAAGCTCATATGTGGACATCTTCTGAGACACTCTTTGGCCTGTGCAGGACATTGAACTGGTCATGATGGTTCATTCACTATCTCTTTTACAATGAGATTATACATTCAGCTGAAATTGTCCTATCTGCATGAGGTAAAGAGCATCAGTGGGCTAAGAAGTCAGTTGTACTGTCTTCTTCAAAAACCTTATTCCTATACCAGCAAACACTAACTCAGCTTAATCTATTGTATATTATCAAACTACTTAACAAACTACTATGTAACTTATTGCCAGCTTTCCAAGATAAACAATATGCTATCATTATGAGCACTAATATGGAAACAAGCTATATGCACATTAATAAATACAGGGATAATGAAAGTTGTATTGATTTTTGATCAATTTTTACTGATGCTATCAGAATCTGCAGAAACTAGTTCTGAGTAATTTTAGGCTTTTCTGCAATTTAAGGTGTGTTAATTTTCATTTATGTCAACATGTTTCTTAACTTCTCTTGAGTATTATATGTTCAGCCTTGTCATCATCATCAGAATAAACAAGTGACCCAATTCAGCTTGGTGTTCACCTTTCACCTATGTAAAATTTCAGAAGGAGACTCATTGTTTTTGTATGTGCTGTAACCCTGTAATTATGAAGAAATTCAGTAGCAAATTACTTCCATTGCTTTTCCTCTCTATTCTCAGCAGTTGAAAGCATTCCTTCAAGAAACATTAGATAGTCTCAATTTCCCTGTTCTGAGAATACCATGTTAATGAAAATATACACTAAAAATTTTCCAGTGAGAAACAAACTGGTCAAGTCAGTGGAAGTAAATCATTGTCTGTCATCAGTTACAATTTGATGAGCATTCCTTTTATTGCTCAACACGTCATTAATATTGGAAAGCTACATACTGGGGAACATCTTGCAGCTTTGAAGAAGTTCCTGCATGTGCAAAATATAATCATCTAGTACAATAATTTTTCTAGGTTCCTAGAGCTAAATGGTCACAGACTGCAGTCACTGTCAAAGTATAGGGAAATAGGGGGAAAAATAATGGATGAAATTACAGAACATGTCAACATATGACCTATGAAATAAGTGGTGTGATAGAAAGCTAGTGGCTTGATGCCAGCCCTTACCATATTTTATCAACCACCAAAAGAAATTAACATAAATTAAAATTGATAGGTTAGGAATTGTCATTGTCACTAGGTATGGTTTTGCAACATGGATGTTTCTGCAATGTATGTCGAAAAGGCTCTTCCCCACCCTTGCAGACCACAGCAGCTAAACTGTGCAGGGCACTCATGGTATTTGCCATCTAGCTGAGCCTCAAGTAGCTAACTTGTGAATGCATAATAAGTATGACATTTTGGAAAGCTTCTTTTATTTGCAACATGTTTTCCTATCTGTGCCAGCTCTGAAGATGAAAGACAACCTGACAGTATTTCAAATAGTGAGATATTTGATCTGAAATAAAAAACAACCTTTTTTTTTTCCCAACATGTTTTTGGTGAATTTGTCTGAATACCATAAATTGTGTATCTAAGGAACAGGCTTTGAGCAATTCCTTTGAGTTCCTTCTTTGTTAATAACAACCTATTTTCATTGACAGGATAAAAGCAACTTAGACAAATGCTGGAATGCTGGGATGACAGCTGATGTTCCTCTTTTCATAAATCCATGATTTCAAGCCATTTTACACTGGGACAGTCAGAACAATCTAGAGTCTGACCTTGACAGTGACTTGGTTAGACCTAGAAGTACTGTGCAGAAGACTTTGTATTAGGGTTCTCTGTATGAATCTGACATAACTGCTTTGAAAAAGAAATAACAGTAGAAGAGGGAAATTGCATAAACAAGGTTTGTTGCACCTTATTGAACAGACTGTCTACCATATTTTGTTAAAAGTTAATGTTACTCTATTAACTTACTCTTCGCTTGCCTACAGTTTTTAACAAAGTTAGGCTTTGTTGTAGCTAACACAGCTGAAGTTTAAGATTCTTGTTCTACTGCTGACAAAAAGGACTGTTTTAAGTAATTGCTTTATTGTGAGGCATAATAATGGGATTATGGAATACAGGTAACCCGTATTCATGCTGAGTTTATGTGTCCTAGCCTTTTAAAAGCAGTCTATTTGAACTCTCTATAAAAACAAGAGCAGCAGGATTACTTGGGTTAATCTCTCTTCTCATACCTTTCATTTCTTCGCAATTGGCTATATTGTTTTCATATATACTCAAAAGAGTGTGATTTCAGGAATTCCAGCTGACTCAGTGTCATACAAAAAGCAGATATTCTTCAGCTTCCTAAAGGGGGTGAAGGATTCTCATTGTACCACTTACACCAGAGAGGCATTCTACCAGAAGGTATAATGTTTTGGAAAGTTGTGAGGAAAAAGAGGGTGGAAAGGACCTTTCCTTCCTGAGAATCATTCTGCATAATGCTGATGAAAAATAAAGAAGAAATAAGTGGGAAATGGGCAAAAGATCCAGTCCAATGTTTTAACATCCGGAACTGTCTTGTTCTGTAACCTTTCTTTGTGTGACCTGACTTTGGCTCTTGATCTTCACTATATCTCCTGATTCAACCACCACAGCCCTGCTTATAGGATGTATATACCATGCCTCTGCCCATGACATCTTTTTGTGCTGCTCAGAACTATCCTATAGATGAGCATTTTTATTATATTGTGATGCAGTTTCATTCGATCTCATTATGACCTGGAGCTCCAGGAATTGTTCTCAGCCTGCTGCAGAGAGTGTTGCTGATCTGAGATACTCCCTCATTAATGCTTGAGTAGTGTAAGAGACAGCAGCAAGCCTGCACTCAGTGTCTGACCAGCTGAGGGACAGGACTGCCAACGAGCTGGGTGAAAACTCATGAACTCTGAAATAATCTTAAGTTTGTTTTTATTTTTCCTTTCAGGACTGTAGACTGTCCCATTGAAGGCTGAACTTTAAAGTCTGTGTTTTTGGTTAAGCTATAGGGCAAGTATGGATTTAATAAGGAGGCCTAAGGGGCTTTAAAACTCATCAGCAAGAATAAATGCAAGTTCTGCTCATGTGTTCTCAACCTCTTCATATTCTCCTCTCACATGAAGCTCGTTTCCACTCTTGCAATAGAACTCAATCATCCCCAGAGATTAGGGTTAGGTTGTGTAGGCTGTAGGCTATGATTTTCTAAATATCTGTACAAAAATGGGCACCTAATTCAGTCTTGGTTTGTTGGTTTTCCTTTGTGTCAGGTGTTCTCACTCTTCCCATTCATTTGGTTTGGCTGAGCTCAGACGCATCAAAATCAAATCAGTCACGTGTAGCATTTTCATATTATGAAGTTGCCTAATTTACTTAAGAGAGATGCTGGAATCCAAAAATACATATTTTGGCAAGGCTTACACCTTAATCTCAAAAGCTACATGCCAATTCAATGTGTATTTTGTGTGCAGATTTATCTGAGAGTGGCTTGGCACTAAAGGATTTTCCATTGGCGCTAAAAGAGTCACTGCATGCCAAGAAAGCAAATATCAAACAGAAATGTGCCAGTATTTCCTGCCAGTCTCACATTTTTGAAACTTTTTCCGTCCTCCATGCCATTGATTTCTGATATGCTCCCAGGCTGCCTAGGGAAAGGCTTTTGAGTCTCACCCCAGGATGCTGAAAGTCTTCTAATTTGAATACTAAAAATGCTAAATGAAAAAGGACCCCTCCCCCTCTGGCACCCCCAAGGAAAATCCCAGAATCTTTTCCTGTGAAACACTGGAAGACTTCAAGGGGTTTTCAACCATCCAGAATACACAACAGATGGAAAGTGACACTGGCTCAGAATGGCAGACATTTCTTCCAACTTTTGCACAAACAAGTTGGTAAAGCCTCTCCGCCTCTTGCTGGAGTCTCTCAAGCCATAGACTTCTGGTCACACTCCATGATTGATTCCTGTGTCTCAGTTTCCCACAATTGGCTTTTTAACTTTTTTTCTTACTCATTCCTACCCTTGAAGCTTTCCCCCAGCTCCTGCCTGCCAAGTTCCACCCCTGAAGCTCTGTCCCTTGAAGGTTCTTTCTTTAACAAGTTGTCCTTATACCATTGACCTCTTAGTCCCGTGGCTGAACTGCATTTCTTTGTGCTTGTGTTGCATTCCTTAGCAGTCAGACCAGGAGCTCTCCAGTCCTGGAAGCAGATGGCATTGATCAACCTCCCTGTCATTAGATGTCTTGCAGGACACACATCAGTCACAGTGGGATCTTGTTTAACAATAAGCCATGTACCGTAACTGCAGTAATAAAAGTATTCATATTATACTTAGCGAATTCACTGGAGGAAAACAGGAAACAGCATAACCCACAATTTACCATATTTTATAAAGCATGGAGTATTTTGTTTCTGTTTCTAGTTTGTTTGCTAGGCATAACAACATTTTCCACTATTGTTATAATAGCATGTACAAAACTACATTTCTTAGTAACCTACTTGGACTGTCTAACCTCTGTGTTCAAACATCTGTCAGGTAGATCCAATATCTCCTAGAGTTTGGACATGGTACAATATGGAAAAAGGGAATGAAAATAAAAAAGTTTTTGCCTTAATAATAAGGATTTTATAAGATATAAAGTGGTTTTACCTCTTCAAAATTACTTGGTTAATTTTTGAGTTCTCTGGTAACCAGCAGAGCCTAACGATGAGATATGAGTTTCTGAAAGTGGTTGCATGATGCAGGTAGCAGTAATGGCTGCTACCATCATCCCTGAAGTCCCTTCTCACCTAATGTTCCTAATGCTGCAGAGAATATAATCAGAAATAACTCAGTTTTCATATGGAGACAGTGTTTAGGAGTAACTTTCATGCAAATAGAAAGACAGAGCTCCAGCTCTTGAGAACCTGGAGACAGGCAATAGGAAATGCACAGCTTGGGAAACTCAGTGCAACACAGGAAGGTTGAACAGAAACTCTGTGTGTGTGTGTATCTTTAAGATCATATGCACACACATTTGAATTTACTAAGAGAAAGAAAGAGACTAGGAGGGTGTGTTGAGTAGGAGCTGAAGAGAATTGTTAAAAGAACCTAACAAAATGAAATTATATGTATAAGCCTATGTCAATGCTAGGAAAAAAAATATATGCACAAAAAGTAAAATCAGACTTAGGATTCCTTTTGTGTATATGCACCTGGGTCTGAATTGCAGATCTCAATTTCACATGCTCTGCTGGAGTGCAGTCCCATCCCACTAGGGGAGAGGGTTGCACTTAGGGGTGAGGGTGGTGCTAGTGGTAGTAGGGAAATGTCCTGATACATGTGGGAGAGAAATGTTGCCCTAAATCCAGGTTGTTGCAGAGTTCTTCTCAGGTCATGGCACTACATGGTCCCAAAATGGGGTCAAGCACGGTCCATGCGTTCCTGGAGCTGATGTTGTTTCTCACATCAGGCCTTTCTGCTTTGAGGGGTATATGGCCAGATGCCATGTTTTGGGGCTCTTTGGAGATGCCAAAGTGCATCACTGGGACTTCTAAAGGGCAGCAATCCTTGGCCTCTTAGAGTGATCACATACTGCTGGAACACTTAAAGGCTCTGTGCTCAGCAAAGTCTGTGAAAATAAGGCAATAAATAAAATAAAATGAAATAAAATAAAATAAACCCCAGTTCACTATTTTTACAAGCTGCTGGAGTGAGAAATGTGGGAAGTCTTTCCACTACAACAGTCATATCCTTTTAATCCATGCCCCTGAAAGAGGGCAAACTGAAAGACTGAAAGAGTCCTTTTACCCCTGTGTTCCTTGATGACTTATATTTAAAATTTCACTCCGAATGTTATCCAAGTACAAATTAGTGCTGGTGAATTGATTTTTCTTCCTTCACTGTCTTTGCTGGAGACTTCCATCATTAAAAATCAGGCATCATAAAGCTACTCAGGTTCAAATCCTTACTGTAAAAATTCAAAACTGCTGTAAGCTATGTTTTATATTCAGTGATTGCTCAGCCGTGCCCAGAGGTGAAGCAAAGGCCCTCCGTGAAAGGCCAGGTCTTAACCATTAATATTATTATTATTTTAAAACTATGTAGTCTGGATTAACAGCATGGAAAAACCCCAACAACTCCAACTGTAAAAAAAGAACCTATGCACACTCACTGAGAAAGCTGAGCAACAAAATCCCTTGCACCCTGGGTGGTGTTACTGCAGCCTACCTGTGCAAAGAAGCTCTGGAGTTGTGCTCTCAGGAAGTCCTTTAGTCTCCTGTCATGTGCTATATTGCCACTATGGGGTTTAGAACATAGTTGAGCCCAAAATGTCAGCTAGTCCGAGCTGCATCAGCTCAGAGGTTGTAGCAACTTATTCACAATGAAAGATAACACTGCTGACTGTATCCATAAGAAAGCCCTTGTGCAATTTTCTTTCCTGAAGGTAGGGCAAAGGAAAAAGCCAGTGAGGAAACAAAGACAGCTTAGTCCATCAATAAAGAATGTGTGCACTTCTTTCCAGTGATTGCCACAAACTGAGGCAGAGATCAAGCTTCTCCCTAACAGGACACTATGATAAAGGAAAGAAGAAATATATGTTGTTTGTTTCTAAACAAAAAAAACAAACCTGATATTTGGCATAAAAAATGCAGAAAAACAGTTATGCTTTTTTATGTTCCACTCATTGCTACCCAGCCTGTTAGAATAATTGGGTACACCGCAACTTATGGAAGGTCTCTGGTGCCAACCTCTGTCCTGTAATTTATTAGCTTCAAGTTGCTGCCACAACATATAACTCATTAAAATTAAAGATCTTCATAATTATAATGGAGAAAAAAATCCTCATACTTATGAGGAGTAAGAGTTTTGGAAGTCTTTATTCAATGAACTGAGAAAAAGAAAAGTCATGATGCCAAGGACAGAGAAGAAAGCAAAACCCCATCTTGCCTTGTTAATGGACCTGGTTCCTGTGTGAGGGCCAGTATTTTGGTCCCAGACAGCATTTAGGTCTCAGAAATAGTGAATTCAGGCTTTGGTGCCCAAAAAGCCTCAAGTAGTCATTTAGCATAATGTTCTCGGATGTAAATTATTTTCATATTAGAATAGTCTCAGGTAGCCCCTGACATGGTTTTCAATGTTTATATATGAATCAGATGGGTGAATCCTCTATTTCCAGACAAACAACCTGTGTTGTGCTGCTAGGAAGGACCTATAAATAGCATCACGGAAAGGGATTTTATTTGGGCAGGTACTGAGGAACGGATAAGGCTGGAGCTGAGAAACATGTCTCATCCATGGCTCCTGTGAATGCTGGGCCCCTGGCAGTTGAAATAGCCCCAGCTTTCTCATTCTAGCACCCTGTGCCAATTGCTGCTCATTAGAAGATTTCTGTTCTCCTCTGTTCAATGCATCTGGGAGGGGAAATAGGGGGACAGTGCACTGCATGGATAGAGCCCTAACACTAGGGACCTCAGAGAGAAGCCAGTGTGGCAAGTCCCGTGCTTAGCACATGAGACTTCACAATTCTGCTTATAGACTCTGTCTACAGGAGAGGCTGACCTGCTTAAATGCAGATTTTGCCTTATTGCAGGCCTGATTTTTCTCCTTTGGGGTCTTATAAATCTGGAAATGCTGTTTCTGGTAAGAAATATTGAGGTCAGACACCTTACCAGCACTGACTTGCTGGCAAAATTGTCACTAGAGCTAGAAGGAAAGACTTTTTGTCAAAACCTGGAAGAAAATGAGAGGGATGCTGGCAGAATGGAGCTGTTACTTAGGAAAAGAAATAAAGAATTCTATAAACTGTCAAGAGTCTGCAGTCATGGGCAGGCATTGTCTGTTAACACTTTCTAGCTATGTCCATGCCGTGAAATTTGAAGGGGTAATTTTAAGTGGTTCCTGAACAGTTTCTAATTAAGTATGAGCTAAGGTACTTTCTTTGCTCCTACTCATTAGATTATCATGCAAGGGCTATGAACTTGAATGTTTGACTCTGTATTAATTGATACTGTGAACTCTCACAGTTCTGTCCACTGTGCGTTAGCTTCTGACCTCAGAGCAGGAGGGAAAAAGAGCCTTGGTTCAGCCACTGCTCACACCAGTTATATGAGCATTTCAGGAAGAAGGAGCCTGTGTCTGCTCTGAGTTTTTCCTGCAGTAGCCTTTTGGAGGGCTATGGTAACTTTTGGACATCTGAAATGCTGTTCAGCACAAACCTCTGCAATAGGACATCAAAAAGAGTTATTGGTACCATAGAAGAAGCACAAATCCACCCGCAAATCCACTTCAGCACAAAGTCTAGCAATCATGGAAAGTGGCTTATCCTGCTAGATTTGCCCTACAATGCCCACAGGTACTTTTATGCACAATTCCTTTGACTCTGTTATGGTGGTGGTGAGAAACAGCTGGGTTGATGGCAATATGTCAATCTGCCTGGATTTACTCCAGTATTTTCATGAGTAAGTAGGGAAAGATTCAGGTCTCTACTAATCTGCTTGTATATGCCATTTTATGGGAGCAGCTGCTAAAGTGAGATTCTTCACAAGTCTGACATCACAGAAACCTGAGAGATCAGAGCAACTTTTCATACGGAATCAAGAAGCTATAGAGTCAGAAACTCCAATGCACTTTCCTGATGCTTTAGCTAATGAACAGGAGAGCAAGCAGGACATCATGCCTATGCTAAACCATGTGCTGATAGGAAACCGTATAAATTGTTCTTCAGATTTCCATAGCAAAAAAAGGTTTATATTATATTATTATTTATATTATAAATCAATTCTTTATTAAATTACACCACCTTGTGTGGTCATGTGGAATATTATTAGTATGCCTGTTATCCTGTGAGGATTGTTTCTGTTTAGGTATATTTGTGTTATGGTCGAGATAGAAGATGTAGTTTGGGATTAGGTTCCCACTGGGCAAGGGGGTGTATCAACAAGCAAAAATTCTGTTTAGGCTGGATACACCTTGTCAGCTGAAATAGTACTTGATGCATTATGTGCTAACAGCACTGCAATCATGCTATCTGGTCCTACTTTAAGTAACTCCATGAAGTCAGAGCACAGAATCATAGTTAGGTTTGGAAAAGACCTTAAGATCATCCAGTTCCAACCCCCCTGCCATAAGCAGGGACACCTCACACTAAACCATGCCACCCAAGTCTCTGTCCAACCTGACCTTGGAACACTGCCAGGAATGGAGCATTCACAACTTCCCTGGGCAACCCATTCCAGTGCCTCACCACCCTTACGGTAACATACTGAAGTCTGTGGACACAGAATGACAATTCAATGCGATAGAGTAAAAATAGTTTGAAAAATGGAAGTTCATATGGGAGCTGCTGTATCTCAGAGGTGTTTAGTCATGTGCAGTACCCTAATACATGTTGTCTATGTTTTTATTTTAACTGTGTTACTTGACACCTTTCCTACAGCATATGTTTAAATTCAAGCCGTCCAAGACAAATGTATCCCATTATGCTTGAAGAGGTGAAGCAAGGCCAATATAAACGTATGGTATGCTATGAATTATGCTTACACAGTAACTTGCCAGTATCTGGATTTAGCTGCTTTATTTGTGGTATGTTTGTAAGCCCATAGTCCAACCTAGAGGCATTGATACATACAACCAAAACATCACTATAATTCAACACAAAAAGGAGAAATCTAAACGTCTTTAGCTGAATGAGTCTGATACATGGAGTTACAGGGACATGGACACTTATGAGGAAGAAATATAGAGATATATATGATTAATTTGGAAAACTAAAAAGGAAACAATCTGTCATTTTGTACCATATTACATAAAAAATAAGTCAAAAAACTTCAAATAACTTTAAAATATGTGAAATGTTTTATTGTGGGAAAGACAGAATCTATTTAGATGATTCAGGAACTTTGTTTGGTCTTTCTTCAGTAAAAAGTTGTTAGCCTTAGCCTGTAGAAAACTTGGAACCCTGTCTGTCTCTGCATAATGGTCTGTTATAGAGGGCTGCAGAATGCCAGAGTGCTTCTATTTTAGTATTTAATGTAAAGATTTCCTTTCCAAGCTAGAAAAAACCTTTGATTTCCTAATGAATTTGTCAGATGATCTGAGAACATGTGGGTGTGTTTGTAATCAGAGTTTACAAGTGCAGCAATTTTGTTAGCCAAACTGGGTGAAGGGGAGGTGAAAGACCTTCTTAATCCCCTCACACCTATTCCCATCAGGGAAAGAGAATGAAAAACTAATTTCCTCATCCCCCTCCCACTCAAACCATGAAAAAAGATGGAGATATAAAAGAAGAGTAAGATCAAAAGTATCTGAAAAAGTATTATGCACTGATGCTGAAAGCTTTTAAATACCTGGTTCTGAGTCACACAGAAGTCTGTGACCAAGCAGATAGGTGACCACTGAATCTAGGGTATCCTTGTAAATCATAGCTCATTTTTTCTATTCGCCATCTCACAGTATGGGGCAAACCTCTTCCTTTGGCATTTAAATCCTGTTTTTTCCTTCCACATGTCCCACTGGTTAGCACTGCCCTGACCACTTCCTTTCTATTCCCATTTTGCCCTAAAATCAAGCAAAACAGTATGCAGGACTAACTTAAATTCATCAATAGTGGGGTGAAGCCATAGCTCTGTAAAGTATCTGTTGCTTTATTTTTTAATTTCTGAATTAATTCTTCATTCTGATCCCTACTTGGTTAAAAGAGTAATAAAGCCTTGTACTGTGCCAGATCTGGGACAGCTGTCTGAGTCTTCCTTTTAATATTATTGGGTATTTTTACCTGGGTTTTCAGAACAGAAATGGAAGTTTCTCTGTTGAGAATGTAAAAAATGGAACCCTCCCAATATCTTACACAAACAAGTAGTTTTATTTTTTTATCCAGAAGCAGTGAAAAAAGAAGTATCTTTAATGAAAATGGGAAAACTTCAGACCACCTAGGAATTGTAATTTCTTTCTTCCCTTTTATTCTCCTCTCTGTGGAGGAGGAATCTTTTGACTCTGTCTTCCATCATGTACCTCATTGCAAGCAAACACCATTTCATTGTAGTGACCCCTTCTTGTGGAGCATCATGATACACAAAGACTAGAGGTATCTGCTTGATCAACAGGAACACCTTGTCAGACTGAAGTCTTAGTGTTCCCATGTATAAAGTTCTTCAATATAAAAGGTAATTTTCCAACGAACAGAAACCTCATTTGAAATTTTGAAATCTAAATCCTGACTTGTAATGAAAAGGTTTTAGGACAGAGGATTTTTTTCCTGCCCTATACATTTTTGCATATGTTTGTGCTTGTAAACCAGTTTTCTGCAGTGATGAGCACTGGATCTGCCCTCCACCTGGATACCCATTTTAACATTTATTTTTGGCTGGCTTTTCTCCTTGTTTGTTTGGTTTCTTTTTTTCCTGACAAATTAGACCATGATATTAAATATTCTCTTTTTGCCGTCTGTGTTCTATCTGGGAAGTATCAGCATATTTGGTATAAAGTACACATTCTCTTTAGAGTCAGTCAATCTAAGGCCTCTGTGCTCCTCAATGGGAAGCTCTGCCTGCCCTCCAGGCACTTATTCTTGCTCTTGGCTTTGGTTTACCAGGAGATCAGCTTGTAATCCAACAGAAATCATCCTGGAAAGAAAGATTCCTTTTTGATCAGAGCATGGACTCTCCACCACAGAAACACATGGCTGAAGGTGGACATAAGGATGAAACTTCTGCTTTAACAGTAGCACCCAGTCAAGCTTTCTCAGATTGCCATTCTGAATTGGTTAGGGCAGTCCAGTCAGATGATGCCTGGTTGTCGTATTTGACATTAACGCACAAGTGTTTTGCACTGGTGCGTAGCTGTAATGTGGTTGAACTACTTGTGCAACTTCTCTTCCCTTTTTGAAAATCTTTCCTTCCTACCCATGTGTGTTGTTTTAATAGAATGAAATAGGATTTAAAAGGGATTTGGACCAGTCTTTTGTGATGACATATTTCCTGACATGTTTCCAAGCTCAGTCCTACAATACCCACTGCAGGAAGGTCTGTACACCAAGATTTATTAGGAAACAGAGGCTTGTAAGGGGTTGTCATGAGAGATTACTGTCATTATCTGCAGCAATGTTGAAGATCCAAGGCAGCTTTTCTGCAGCAACTTTTGTAAAACATCCTACATTTGAAGCTGTGTCTGGATATGGTGAGAGGAAGTTTGAAAATCCAGACACTACTTTTGATATACTTTTCAGATTGGAAGTCCAAGAAAAGCACACTCAGGTTTAAAGAACAGTAAAAGACAGATCTGATTTTTACTTTTGAGATTCTAAAAGAAGTTGTAAAATGTTATTTCACAAGGAAAGAAAAAAACATTAATCACTTTGGCATGATAGAGACAGTAATTATATGCTAGCTATGCAAGGTAATTATAACTACACCAGGGAAAAGGTCTCCGACAAAGCAATAATAACTGGCACCCTGTTTCTCAGCTGTCCATCTCCACAAAAGAGAGCAGAAAGTACAAATACTGCTGTCCAATTAAACTACTTTTTGTGTGGAAAGTGGCAGGAGCTCACTGAGAAGGGGACAGAAAACAAACCGTGATGTCCAACTGAAGCAAGCCATCCAGTTTTATGCCAAAACTGCTGAGTTTTAGAGCATTATAGGAAGCAACAGATTTCTAGGCTGCAGAGTCAGGGCTCAGGAGCACATTGTCAGGCTATTTTTCAGTCATGAAGAGTATTCATACCCTTTTTTAAGGAAGGAAAGCTGAAAATCAGGAGCCCATTTTTGCAGATATGAGTGATTGTATGTCAATTCCCCAGGCCTTCAGATTGCAGGGGTTTAAAATACATCCCTAAGGCTCTGGCGTCATTTGTCCTCTGTAAGACTTAGGCAGATCTTCCATGAAGCCTGGCTGAAGAATCCTTGTGATGCTGCAGGAAGTGGCTTTTCAGCTTCCTGATCATCTAGAAGTTGGAATTCCTTTTTACTGAACTTACAAGGTCAACTGCGCTTCTGACTTGTGCTACTTTACAGCCATTTAACGGAATGCCACTGGCTAAAAGTAAGCATGTTACAGCTTAGAGAAAATACAGTTCTTAGAAGCTGCTCAAGGGCTGGATCTACCCTGGGAGCCCTCATCTGTCTCTTCCCCTCTAGGTCTTGCTTGGGGTGTGCCCTAAACCGGTGTAATAATAAACATGGTTACTGCTGTCAAGTTCCCTGTGAACAAACAGTAATAGCAGTGGACAATTTTAACTGTGCATTAGAATGGGAGCTATTAGCAGAATTCAGTAACTGTTAAACTATTCAAGCTGCTTCACTGTGTGCTGACCTGAATAAATTTCTTACTAGGCAATTAAAACTCTACTGTAGAAATGCTGGCTTTCAACTACACCGCTTCACTTTACTATGATTTTTATTTGACTCATCATGTATGTAAAGTATAAAAGAAACTCCTTTATATAGAAGCCTTTGTAAGGCCATTCCAAATAAATACTACGTAAGTGTTAAACATATTCAGTTGAGGAATATTATCAGTTCCAGGGCTTAATGAATCTTGAAGATAAATTGTAATTACTTGGATTCACACTACCACACTGGGTTGGCTTGTTCTGCTGCTTCTTGTTGGTTTTCCACTTATGTTGAGAATTTTGGCTTCCAGCAATATTGGAAGAAGTAAAAAAGTCTTGAAAATTCCCATATGAATGGTTATTTCTAAGAAGATCTGCAGCGGACACATTTCCATGGACATGATTAAATCTCTCTGAAGTCTCTGCTCTTGAGTATGACATCTGATTCTGTGATCTAGGACAGTTTATTTTGCCATATGTCTGGAGCAGTGTTTCTAGATGGTATTGGGTATTTCTCCTAAGTTACTAAAGCCTTAAGTGCTACAGCAGATTTGCAGCTTGTAGTTTACAGTGATGAACTCTCACAGTCCTGTTGTTCAGCAAGATAAACCTAAAAATGCTTTAGTTCATAGAATCATAAAATCATAGAATCATAGAATCATAGAATAGTCAGGGTTGGAAAGGACCTTAAAATCATCTAGTTCTAACCCCCCTCACACTAATTTGCAGAAGTTTGAAGACCAGCTAAAAATCCCAAACATATTTCTCTTTAAATCATAGACTAATCCATTCTTTTTTTGCTTGATCTATGAATATTTGAGTGCTGGAGGTTGACAATATAGCCTAAGTGACCAGTTTCTCACAACAGGGATTGCAGAGAGAGTACCTGGAGGTACAAACTAAGCTAAAGATAGTCTGGAAACAGGCCAAGACTTAAGATCCAATTGCATCAAGGGTTCTGCATATAGTGGCTGTTGAGCTTGGGAAACATTTTTTTCCCCTTGAGAATGAATGTCGTCAGGGTTTCCCTGGGGTTCTGTGAGCCCATGAAGATCAGGTGGAAAGCTGGGGACAGCAACACTGCCTACTTTTCTGTCCTGTGTGATTTGAATCTGGTCAGTGTCTGAAGCATTTCTTAGTTGTTCATAATAGCAATCACTGCAATGACAGAAATTGCCTTTCAGTAATTTCTGGTGAATGAAAAACATTTCTGTCGTTTGCTTATGCACAGTGATAATTTTTCAATTTGTAAAGATATTCCTCTTCCTATGGTTATTTTGATTAACGAGTGACAAATGGTGGTAGAGACGTCTACTATGGAGTTTAATGGTATCATTAACAGGTTCTAGAACAACGACATATTTGCATTCAAAATACTTTGTTATGTTAAAGTGCCATGTTATGTTTCTTTCACTGTTGTATTCAGCCTTTCTTTCCCTTTATCTCTCAGTGTTTTTCACAACCCGTGAATTGCCTTAAGTAATGCTTTGATCTTGCAAATGTGTGCAGACTGCTTACCTACCATGACCCATCCTTTTACATGCCGTAAGACTATTACTGCATGCAGAAATACTTGCCTAAGTGTTTGCTGATTAATGTTTTAGTTTTGCCTTAGGGAAAGGACAGTGTCTCTCTATGTCTTTAGGAGATGACCAGCTCAGTTGGATTCAGTTCCTGATTCTGTGTGCTAGCTACATATGCACAAGGTTGAACTCATAAATAGTACACTAATGATAAAATATCTATCCATCTACCTGGTACATAGATATTCCACAGTACAATTTTTTATTAACTTTAATAAACATCTTGTGTAATCATGGAATAAGTCTGATGTTTACATGAACAATATTAAGCAATAGCATATACCAAATAAATAGTTAAAGTGGTCATTAAAATGAAAAGTATTGATTCTTCTGATGGACTTTAGATAGGTCTGATTCATTGTGAGTAAATACCCATAGTTGCTTTTCTTATCTTTCCTTTCCTTGCAAATGTACAAGGTTTTCTTTGCCTCTTTTTCTAAGGTTCACCATTTTCACTGTTGATAGTTCACCTCTGACATACTGCCCCTGAACTGTAGTTCACAAGTTCCCTTATCTTTCTTTGTCCTTTCCATTACAACTGGTGACACCCTCGGGGAAAGACCATTAGCTGCTAAAAGTCTGAGAAAGATGTGTATTTGCTTGGTGCACTTTTGATAGCAAACAGCAACTGAAGTTATATGTGTCCTTTGATACCTTACTTTTCCACATGACTGAATTAATAAAGGTGCTCCTGCTACTTGAAGCTATGTAACAGGTATCATGGACTTTGAAGGAGGAATTATCTCTGCACATATATGTTCTCCCTATGCATGCAGTGTATGCTATGTCATTGCTTTGGTGTAGGTAGGCAGAACAGTCAATGCAGCACATGGCAACAGAGGATGTTATCTGTCAGCTCAGTTATAGCACACCTCTGACAAATATCAAATCGGCTTTTGTTAGCTTTTCAGTATGTGGACTTCCTTCCCATATGGGAGGTATACATGTATACATGCTATGTGAATGCTGGCCACACTGACCTATGGGAAGCTACTGCACATCTGCCATAAGGCTGATGTATCTTCCATAGGCTGCTCCATTAAAACTACTGCTTTGACAGGGCTCGTTGACACCTAGAAATTGTAGGCACATCATCAAATTCCTTTTTTTTTCAATCGAAGCAAATATCCCATGCAGAATAAGGGGAGATCCCAGGACATAAGCCTGCCCTGTTTCTTTGTACCCACACCAGAGGTGTTGTAGGCACATTAAAAGCAGCTAGTGGGGACACAACAAGTACATATTTGGAACTAATAGCAACAAAACTTTGGTACACAAATCTGCCTTCAGTTCTGTAACTGAATGGAAACCAAGCAATCAATCATGGAGATACCTATGAATATGTCTAAATTTCCTAAGACACAGGTTTTTTTTTCAGTGTTGCTGCTCTGTGGAGTGGATTGTTGGAGGGTGGGATAAGAATGATCCAAGACACATCTCCTTTGTTTGTTTTAGATGGAGGGTGAACACAGGTGATGCTGCTGGTGTCTGCTCAGTCAGCTTGAAATGACCATTATTATTTGCTTGAAGGCTGGCAGTGCCTGGCCTTCCCTGTCATGGATTAGCACTTCACTGTGCTGCCTGCTTCACAGATACAGAAGAAAAAGCCTTTTGCCTCAGGAGCTTCTCCCACAAATGATAGCAGATAGGTGTGAGTTATGTTTCTTATTGATTGAAAGCAATTCCACCCCTTCACCAGCTCTCTCCCCTCACATGTTTGCTGGGACCTCCAAGGTCCTACATACACAATTTTTTGGAAAATGCTCTAAATATGCAAAGTGACAAAATAAATGAATGTCTTCGCACCCAGCTCATCTCAGCTGCAAAAAGCCCTTTGAAAACGTTTCCAAAGGCTGTACACAGAGTGCTGCGCACGAATACAGGCACCCAGTTCATCTTTTCTGGGAGCTGTGGGTGCGAGCAGCAGTTTGTGGCACTTCCTGAAGAATTTCAAGGGGAAATATAACAGTCCAAGTATTCATACCAAGAGCTTTGTTTTCAGTTTCACTGCAATAACAATTAGCAACCCGTTGGCTTTTGGCCACTGAAAATTATATAGCCAACTGGCAAAAAGTACCATTTTTTCCTGGCTTTATGCTTGCAAGCTGGGTGGCACAGGAGGATTTGAGGATTTTGTGAGTGTATATAACACTAACCTCTGCAGAATAGTGCACTAACTAAACTCCTTCCTTCACACAGTCAAAGGCTAATTGCCAACCAGCTTCACTGACCTTCATCAACACTGGTCTTTGTTAAATGGTGACATTTGTCAGTGTCTTCTCTTTTTTTTGCTTGTCTTTTTTTTTTTTTTTTTCTTCCT
>NDXB01006576.1:187357-230768 GCA_002631895.1 Agapornis roseicollis | reverse complement strand
TTTTGTGGTTGGGTGTTTTTTTTTTTTTTTTTTTTTTTTTTTTTTTTTTTTTTTTTGTTAGAGAACTACAGTGATTTGCAGCAGATGTGCATCTATCTTAATTTACAGGTGATTAATTGATCTCACCTTGGCTAGGGACCAAGGTAGATTGATTGGTCGAATTTATTTGCGCAGTGAAAATTGAACAGGGATTTGAATTCAAAACTAAGGCAGTCCAGCAAGAGTTCTCAGACAGGGTAAAAACTGGTAAGCACCAGGACTGGTGAGCTGAAAAGCAGGTCCTAAATATAAGGAGAATGAGAGAAAGTGTGGTGCCTGTAAGCTGATTATATGTCTTTCTTTACAGAGGAAAAAAAAAAAAAATCTTCTATTTTTATTCTAAGTAATGCTCACAGGAAAAAACTGAGAACAGTGCATGTTCCTGAGGATAAGCACATACAATGCCTGGTATTCTGACCCCTGATATCGACTTATGAAACATAATGTTGTCAACATATTTATTCCTATATGCTACTCTCCTCTTCAGAAGAAAAGCTGTTCCCATGTCCTTCCAGACACCCCAGTGACTGCAGCACGTTCCTGTTCCTGTCCCTCCCTGTCATCCCGGCTGTTCCTGGCAGCCCATGAAGCGGCAAGACTGATGCAACACAGATCTCATGTTACAGTTTTACATCTCCTGCTTGTCTATCAGTGTGTCTTGAGATGCTTATCACTGTAAGATGCCAGAGTGAATAATCCTGCTCACTTACTGCACACATGAGCGCACTGGTGGTATTTTTTCCCTTGCCACAGTGAGATTGTTATGTTCCTCATATTGAGACTGTGTGGATACAATAGCTCTTTGGTAACAAATACATTACTTCATTCTGTTTAATAAGATTTTGAATTATGGCTCTAGGAAACATTTTCTTCTTCTATCTCCCCTCACATCAAGTTAAGAAAATATGGTGGAAAAGATGCATTTTTTTAGTGTTTACAGCAGGTGCTGCAGGATATATATTATCCCAATGTGGATTATATTGTTAATTTCTCTAAGTATCTGAAAACCTGGCAGTGAAATTAGTATTTTTGTCAATGGAGATTTTGCAGACTTTTTGAAGGAGGGGACCACTGATCTCCTCTGAGCTGGACTTAGAACCACATCACAGTTTATGCTCTGTATCTCTGCAAGAACATGTCAAAGCTGTTGCTAGATGCTGTCTTAAAAGATGGATCTCAGTGCCCTCATCCTGGCAGGATCTTGGCAAGTCATCCTGTAAAAGTCTTCTTGTGGTTGCTTGCTGTTTGTAGGGTGAGGGAGGACAAAAGAGCTGCTTCCCAAAAGGCACAGTAAGGATGACTGTTGAGGACTCGCAGTTCTTAAAGATATCATCCCATATTATCTGCAAACTCAAGGAGACATCTTGGTACTGCTTAGACTTTTACATTCTTACTGCTTACTAAGACCTGGGACTTTGTGCCCATGCCCGTATAGCTTATGCTTTAATGTCTGTGTGAGTTACAACTCACCAGTGCGGCTGGTATGAATCAAAGTGGTTGCAAACTCTCTTCTGTCAGCAGAAGAGGGATTGCAGATTTGATGAAGAGGCTTTGAGAAGAAATATTACTCATGGATTGTTTCTATGAGATAGATTGCCGTCCTGCACCATGGAGAAATGACATCTGTTTGCTATAGGCTGCATCAACTGCACTGATTCATCTGTGTTGAAAACTGGGGATACAGTGCAGGGACACACCGAGTTGCTACCAGTTGTCACCCTCCTGCCTGGGGAAGGGATTGACAGACCTGCTTAGCATGGCCAGATTCTTGCTAACAAGCACTTACTTATTTCACTTTATGTCCCTGCGTGAAATACTTTTCAGCCTTATGTAGTTTATGCCTCTCAGTTATTGTCAATCTGAGATAAATCTGAAGTGCTGTTCCAAAGGTCACTTAATATCAAAGACATAAAATACACTTGCATTTGGAGAGCATAAGACAACTTCATGAATTCAGGTTACCTTTTCTCAGGAGCATCTGTCTTCTTAGATTGCTGCTGCCATGATGCCTCAAGGAAAAGGAATTTCCTCAATAACTGAAGCAAAACTGTGTTACCACTTCATGGAGAACACTTGCTGCTCTCAGCCCTACTGTGGGTAAGCAAGTATGTAGTTAGAATTTCCTCTAAACTTCTGTGCAGAAAACCCCTGCAGATTTAAATTTATGTCTTTATTGTTTCTTTCTCTCTTTCATTCCTGCATCATCCCTATGGATTACAAGGGATTTGTTATAGCACTGATCTAGAGCTTGACAGAAGTAGATGGCATTAATAGTCCCTGCTAAGTCCCTAGACAAGACCAGGTTATCCAGCCCCCATAGTCATGTTCTGGGGTGCAGGCAGGCTTTTAAATGCTTCTGGGTATGGCAAGAAGCAGGGAGCACCTGGTTAAATAACTTACCAGTCATGGAGTTTGCTTCTCTTGTGCTTGTGTAAACACTGTTCTACACAAACTTTCAAACCAAGCTTAATATATTTGAGCAGATTTACAAAAGAAAAAGCCTCTTCAGCCAGACTTCTTCTTCTATAGGCAAAGGAATGGACTTTGTCTCCAGCCGCCTTCATGAGCCCTTTTGTATCTGACTATCTGGTACATAAGATAAAGCATGAGTCTACAAACTTCCTATATGGGAGGAGGTTGTATGATTGAATACAATGCCATTAATGCCAAAAGAAATGAGGGTTTACAGACACTGTCTGTAAAGCAACAAAACACACTTTATATCTAAGCCTCTGCCACACTGAAATCCACAAGCATTTACTTGTCAATGGGAGCAATACTGGAGTGTTTGAGCATAAATTGATTGCTTCTGAGTCTCAAGACCCTGGAGCTACCTTTTATTTGCAGCACTGTGGATGCCAGTTCCTCTGAAGCACGGGGCAAGTATTACCAGAGGAGGCTAGGTCAGGTGGACTGAAAGTTACATCCAATATTTTAGATGTTTTAACTGGGGTTTCCAGGATTTTTAATCAACAGTAGCAATGTATCAGTGTCAGTGACTCTGATTTCTTAAGAATCAGACACTGGTGTTTAATTTGGGAATCAAATACGTACTTTTTTTTTTTTTTTTAAGATTTGTAGNTACACTGAATATGTTTTCATAAATACAGAAAGGGTTGACAGGAGAAGGGTGTCAGTATTCTTGTTCATTGCTTTTCTTAGCTCAGGTAACCATAATCCTTATTCTTTTCCCCTTTTTTTTTTTTTTTTTTTTTTTTTTAAGATTTGTAGATTTGTAGACTTTGATTGCTGACAGTCTGCATACAGAATACATGGTACTGAAGCCAATGTGCTGGCTGGAATGCTATTTTAAGTAGTTCTATGGGGTTTTTTTCTTGCTTTTTTTGATAAATGAAGCTATTGAATAGAAAGGAAGTGAAAAACTTGGGTACCCAAAACAACAATTTGACTGTTTACTAGCTTTCAGCTAGAATATTAATGCAAGTTCATCACAGTTCACATGATATGGAAGAAATCGATGAGGAAAAAATACAGTCATTGCTATTGGCTATTTAGGTGGGCTTTATGCAGATACAATCCCATCTACATCTTCTGCCTACTTTCAGGAACTGTGCAACTGCAAAGGTGTCTAAATTCATACATATCCTATCCTTGTATGGTTACTTTAGACACTTTTTGGAAAGTCTGTTTCATGGAGAAAAACAGTCAAACCAAAACCAAACCCCACTAATGGAAGAGGATGGATCAAGGAGCAAATGCCTCAGCAACTTAAATTGCAGACACAATTTTCCATCCAAATGTAGAATTGCTGGAAACCCCCATGTGAAAGGACTTTTCAAAACTACACTCACAAAAACATTGGTTGATTTATTTCTTAAGGGATCTTTTCTAGTTATTATCGAAGGCTTTTAAGTCTTCCTGGCTGTGCTCAAGGCAAAGCTGTGAAAAGCTGAATTGTGAATTGTCTGCTGCATGTACCAGAAAGAGCAAGCCCTGCACTCTTGACTGATGCTTTCTGTTCCTGTAGAGGCAGGAGGAAGATGAGTGGTTGGTTATTTAGTCCTCCGTCTAAGAGATTTCTCAGTACAACCCTGATAAGGTCAGTAGTCAAGTCATTTTTCTCAGAGGTAAGGGCAGGATGGATACATGATAATGGCTTATCTGCCAGCTGCTGGACAGATATAGTTTGGACACATAGAGCTGGAGAATGTGAGTGTTTGAAGAGCACAGGATGTGCTGCAGAAAGAAACTACACTATAGGCATGTCTACACCAGCTTTAGAAACAGCCTGAGAATGCTCTGCCAGAATGGACATGTTTGCTCTGACTGCAAGTCATGCATCCCCATTAGCTTGACCTCAGTCAACCCCCACTGTATTCTACCCTTCATTGAGGCTTGCTGCTTCCTCCTAAGGGCAGCTCCACATCTCCTGGTTTGAGGCAGCTTGTAGTGGAGACAAGAGCATCACTCCCCAGAAGTTCATCCCAATCTAAGCTGAACTTGCCCCACCAGGTGTGTGACTCCTGCCCTGCCAGTAGCACACAGGCAATTGTAAGATGAGGTTAGTATAGGAAAGGAGTTCTCTGAAAATCAACATCTTTGCAAATGACAGGGTGGGTATATCTGCCCAAGTGGAAAGCAGGAGTGCAGCAGCCCCACTAAACCAGGTGCAACTGCTTTGAAATATCTCCCTTGTTTGAAGTGGATGGAGGAAATTGCTACAGAGCATTGCTGCCTCTTCTGGCATGGACAGAGGAGGAGTTGTGCACAACAACATGCCTGTCACCCCAGTACATGACCCTGGGGTGAGGAAGGTAAGACTTGCATCTGCAGAACAGAAATGTAAGTTGAGACAGATGACTTATCTGAGATTCTGCTTTTTCAATGCTTAACTTACTGCATCAGTCTCTAAAGCTGATGGGGAGGAGAAAATGGCTTAGGGAGCCTGGGAGCTGGCTGCTAGCCAGGAGGAGAGCCCTTGAATAAATAAAATATGCTTACATTATAGCTTCAGCTTCTTGTTAAACACTGACCAGATGGTTCTAACTGCTGGCCTATAAGCCCCTTCCCACAACAAAATCCACTGCACATGGGAATACTTGTTTGTGAAAGGGAGGGAATTTACAAGTCCTGTGGTGCTCTGAACTGATGGGAAACATAGGAGATGGGGTATTAAATCTCAGCGTGGCAGCATTTCACCGGCAGTGCTGCTACCACTGAACCATGAGTGAAATGATGTGCTCCACCTGGTACCAGCAAACAACCAGCCACTAGTTATATTCACCTCATAAATACTTCTATTCTGTGCTGTCACCTTATTCTCTGTAGCCTGACAAGGAGTTAAATTGCTTTACATTGTAAAATGAGGCAAGGCATCATACCCAAATTTAACATGGCATTCTTGCTTTAAGATCTCAAGGGGGACTTGCATTCCTGGGGGAGACATACTCCATAAACGCTTCTGGAAAGCTTTTCTCAGATGTAGGGCCATGGATCAGTCTTTGCCTGTGCTCCCCTTAGGTAAAGAAGCAGCAACTCTCAGAGGGTTGCTTTGCATATGTACTGATGCTTTTAGGAGCTTGATTTCCATACTTCACAAAGTGGGGCAGTGAAGACTTAAACCTGTGCCTTCATCCATCCCACCTAGAAAATCCTCATTCCTGAGTTGCTTATCACACAGAACAGAGCTTTGCAAAACCTAAAAGCCAGCTGTCCATGTGAGCATCAAATAGAGATTAAATGCTGTCGAGAAGATGAGAATCTTCTACCTGAAATGATGTATCTATCCTTTATGATGGCATTTAGTCTCTCTTTGTCCCTCATAAAAGGAAGAATAAGAAGTTTTCAGTTGCTGAAGCTTTAACAAGCAGGTCTAGTGAGAAAGAGGAAGATTCCAGAGTCACAGCTCTGGAATCAAACACTCCCACTGCGTGCCATAATTTGCTTGGTGGGGCAAAATTCAACAAAGATCCTTGAGAATGGGAAAGAAGATAGCAGGAAACCAAAATAATAGCTGCCTCACTTGTGTGTGTCTGCTTGTGCTGCAACAAGATGGAAAGAGTTATTGAGTTTGAAGGGAAATGAGAGAGTGGCAATTTTACTTAAGAGTATCAGGTTTTCAGTGGTCTGTACTAGTGGATAATGTGAAGGGCTGAAGTTCTAATTTCAAGGGAGTCTTTTTGACTTCATTGGGGCCTAAATGTCACCCCAACACTCAAGAAAACTAAAGAATTCTTTTGTTATGAAGATACTGCCCTCTTTCAATGCATTTCAAATAAAGCAGCCGTGGGGTTTTCCTTGGTGCTAAAGGTCTGTACAGCCCTGATCTTCCTTGAGTCTTGTTCCAAAAAAGAAGTTAAGGGAAAGTTTAAATCCTTCCAATTTTAAACAATTTTCTTCATCAACATAAAACTTAAGCTTTAAGAGGGATAGGAGTAATAGTGAGGACAGAGAACTCTGAGCATCCTCAGAGATCAATTCCATAGGATGCATTCATCAAAAGGAAAAAATAGTCTTATGACTGAGACTGGAATAGAATTTGCCCTTTTTTCTTTTATAATCTGAAAACATCTTATGAATTCTATAATGCAGTAAGGACTGGATGTTCTTTGTAAGAGCTGGGTGAAACCTCAAAACCAGGCTGGGTTGTGAATACAACTAAAACACCCTATTTCAGGTTTAATAGGATTCATCGCTTGCTTCCACATTTCTTTCCGGCCTGAATCCATTTTGAGAAAATGCAGTCTGAACCTGGTGATAACAGGGGGATATAAATCTGTTTTAATTAAAAATAGAATCACTATTCCCTAAAGCAAGACAATAAACTATTCTCTTGCACTGAAAATAAGCTGACCAGATTTCTGGATGGCAAATCTAGGGTATTGTGGAGCAGGTGCTGCGATGTCTTATCAGAGATTGGAGGAAGAATGTTGCACTGACAAGAGAAAAAGGTTTATTATGGCTTTACATACAAGTAAGTGGTAATAGCTGAACACTGCATGGCTGTATGGCAAATAATTACATATCTCAGATTCTAAAATGTAAGGGGAATACTAAGAATTTCCAGTTTCCACAGACATCTATCTGAACAGCATAAGGGACATAGCTCATTTAGGGATCCACTAGTATTAATGTACTTGATAAACACATCAAATAAAAATCACTGTGAAAACCACCTGTGGTGTTAAGCAATTTGGTGCTCTAAGAGTGTTGGTAATGTCTCGCAAGTGACAATGCCTTCAGTCTTAGAACTGTGTTAACCAGGAAAGGACATGGCCATTGCCAAGAGTGACTGTGCCAGACCCAATTTATTAACATTGATTTTTATGAATTATTCTTCTTACAACTTGAAAGCGTATCTGTCTGCACAGTGAGGATGTTTCTGTGGGGAATACTCACAGGTGTGTGCTGGTTTGGACTGGGATGGAGTTAATTTTCTTCAGAGTAGCTAGTATGGGGCTACAGTTTAAATTTGTTCTGGAAACAGTGTTGATAACACAGGGATGTTTTAGTTACTGCTGAACAGTGCTTATACAGAGCCAAGGCCTCTTCTGCTCCTCACCCTACCCCACCAGAGAGCAGGCTGGGGATGCTTTTGGGAATGGATACAGTGGGACAGCTGATCCCAACTGACACAAGAGATATCCCATACCATATGGTGTCATGCTCAGCATATAAACCTGGGGGAAGAAGGGGATGGAGTGATGGCATTCATCTTCCCAAGTAACTGTTACCCATGATGAAGTCCTGCTTTCCTGGACATGGCCTGACTATGGGAAGTAGGAAATAAAATTCCTTGTTTTGCTTTGCTTGTGTGTATGGCTTTTGCTTTACCTATTAAACTGTCTTTATCTCAACACACAAATTTTCTTGCTTTTAATCTTCCAGTTCTCTCTCCCATCCTGTCTCTGGGGGCAATGAGTGAGCAGCTGTGTGGGGCTGAGTTGCCGGCTGGGGTTAAACCATGATGATGTGTTGGGGAAATAACAGGGAAAGCTTGCCAATTCACATGTTGAATGGGTGAGTTTGTGCAGGGAGAACTGTTTAACATCCCTCCTGCCTATTTACTGCTTTTGTTCCTAAAGTTGCCACAACAGAACTAAGCCACCATGTGGTTTTGTTCTTCCCACTCTCAAACTGACAACTCCTACTGCAGCCACAGCCACTTCTTGTCTGTCTTCAGAAGCTGGTGAAAGGGGGAGTTCAACTGCATGAGGGTCATGTCTGTGTTTGCTCCGGATCCAGTGAGCATTTCCCCTTGTTGAAGTACTGCTGATGGAAAATCCCACCAAAGTCAATTGGATGCATGTGCTTAAAGTCCATCATGCAAAAATGCTCTCACTTGGGACTGACACTTGCTGATAAACAAAATGCATTAATTGCACTACTGCTCAGAATCAGTGAACAAAAACTCCCTTTCTTCCATTCTTGGAGAACTGAATGACTTCTTTGTATGATGTTGTTGTCTCTTAAACAGGGTTTCTCCTGTAGCAGTCTGCATAAGTCATGTTGTCCAGGGTGTGATGTGAAGAGGAGAAACATGGGGAGGTGCAGGAGAGCTTGCTGATGGCTTGCCAGACTGCAGAGGTGCTCTTCCAACCTACTTGGAAGAGGTGGAAAAAAAGGCCTGGCAAAGGAAAAGCTGGTGCCTGAAATAAACAGGGCAAGAGATCTAGCTTTAGGAAAAGAAAGATGGGGGTAGTGGGACAAAGAATGAAGAAGAGAACTATAGAAGGTGGAGACAAATTACTGCCGAGGAAAGAATCACTGATGTGGGCTGGAAGATGACTTGGCAAGAGATAGCATGACAGGAATGAGACTGAAGGAAGGGTGAGACAGAAATTAAGGGGGGCTGTGTGAGACTTTTGAAAAGGGCTTCAGTTTGACATGCCGGAAGTGTGCTCCTTGGTGCAGGAGAAGAAAGCAGACCTTTGACTTGAGGGACAGGTCACAGAGAGGCAGACTGAGAAGAACAGCAAAACAAAGTAACTTGCTTCAGGCCATACAAGAACTGAGCGGCAGCTGAATATCTCTGATGTTTACAAACATGCATGCTCTGCTTCTTCTCTCTGTAGGGGTATTGGAAGATTTTGATTCTCTCTATCAATAACACTCTGTTTCCTTGGCAGAAAAGGGATGACTAGAAAGTCAGGGAGCAGATGGAGGCTTTTACTTTTTTCCTTGTGATTCTGAGCTAGTAGGAATTTGTGGCTGGGTCTAAAATAAGCTCCAAGGAAGCTTGGAGGGGAAACACTGTTGTTGTGAGCTGCAGTTTCTCTGTGATTTCTTTTTCTTTGTTTTGCTTTAGATTTAATTTATAAAACATGAGGGAAAAGAAAATGCATTATGGAAACATGGATCTAGAGTCATCACATTCTAACAGACTAAAGAACAGAAATTTTTGCCATCTATTTCTGTGAAACATTTGTTTTTGCCAGGTGCCTGAGATAAGGAAGAAGATGAGTCTTCACAACAACAGGGAGCAGAGCTGATGTATGTGTGAGCAAGTGGAGAGGTAGGGGAGGGGGATGGGGTAGGCAGGAAAACTGCAGAGACACATTTGACATTTGCCTGGTCCAGGCCGTAGTGAATCGTCAAAGGCTACTCAACATCTGGCTGATGTCCACAAGAAAGTTTCTCCACAGATCCTGGAGATTCGAGTCACCATCAGGCAAATGAGAAGGGCAGTGTTGGTCCCATACATGGAAGTGCCAGTAAGGGCATCTTCTCCTCCGCAAATCAGGCAGACAAGGGTTGCAGATCCACTTCCACCACAGCCTGGCAGGTTTCTGAGCTTAAGCCTGTCTTGTTGGACAGGTGATTATCAGAAGTGGCTTCCTTCTCTCCTAAATCTTATTTTTGAAGAAGCCTTTCCCCTTCTTAATCTTGGGGTTTATCCCTCTCATACATTGCTTAACACAATGGTAATGCTAACCTGCTCTTCTTTGCTTTGCCCAGTGTTTGACACTCTGAGCTAGCCATAAATTATATGTATTTTTCCTTTTCTGTCAGATCAGTGCAAGGGCCTGCAAGTCTTGAGAAATTTCCTCTAAATTGCTTATGCAATCATTTCACAAATCAAGAGACAGAGCAAGTGAAGTCCTTTGTGAGCCTTATGATTTCATGAATTCAGTAATCAGAACAGGACTGTTTTAAGTCTCACTTTTGGATAAGGAAAAGAGATGAGGAAGCTTAAGGTGGCAGAAATACAGTCATTCAATAGCTAGAATAACGTTCTCCATCTTGCAATTAGTATGCTGTGACCAAAGCATGATTAACCTCTGTCGTGGTTTAAACCCAGCCATGCATCTCGTTCACTCACTCGACACCCCTTTCTTGCCCTCCCCTGCTTCCAGGGGGATGGGGAGGAGAATCAAAAGAATGCAATTCCCACAGGTTGAGATAAGAACAGTTTAGTAACTAAGGTATAACACAGATCACTACTGCTACCACCAATAATAATAATGATAAAGGAAATAACAAGGGAAAAGAATACAGCATCTCACTAACCACCAACAGAAAACTCATGACACCCCACCAACCACCAACTGACTCCCTCCTCCAACACCCCAGGGAGAACTAGCCCTTCCGGATAACTCCCAGTTTCATCCTGGGCATGATGTGCTATGGTATGGAATACCTCTTTGGCTAGCTTGGGTCAGGTGTCCTGTCCCTGCTTCCTCCTGGCCTCCCTTTCTCCCTGGCAGAGCATGAGGCTCACAAAGTCCTTGGTTAGAACAAAACATTCGAGCAGCAACTAAAAACATTCCTGCTATCAGTTTTGTTCCCAAGTTGAGTCAAAACACAGCTGCACCAGCTACTAAGAAGGCGAAAAATTGACTGCTATTGCTGAACCCAGGACAACCTGTCTGCAAAATCCTTATTGCAAGCCAAATCCAATTAGTGGAGAGGAGACTAACAGTTTAATGGAGAACTGCTGTGATGCACAGGGATCTGTGTACTGTCCGCACTTCAGCTGTTGCAACTTAGACTTTGCAAGGTTTATCTTTAATAAATCAGATTTGAAGGAGCTTCATGTTACTCAGTTTTATGTGCATCAGTTGATGGATTACAGGTTGAGTTTGGCTTATCTTGAAAAAATGGAGCTTCCATTAGGTTTTCATTCTAAACAATACTATAGCTAGGCTCATTCAAACTTTGACCTTGGAGCTTTGAACATTTACCATACCCAAATGAAACAGTAACTCTCCAGAGTATAAGTGTGATGCCCTCAAAATGGTATCTCTGAAAAGAACTAAAGAAGAGGATTTGGTGTCTTCCCAGTTGTGACTTTTCATAGTTTGGTCTGGGTTGCTCTTCCCTCCTGTGATGCTGAGCAACACACATTTGTTTTCTCTGCTGTGATATTGCTTTATTTTTCTCTGTGGTCCCTAACTCTGCAATAATTGGCTCATTGAGGTGACTGAGTGTGGTGGTTATGATTGAAGTGACAGACTATAAGTTTTGGGGAAAATAATAATAAAAAAAGGTATACACATATGTATGTACACACGTTCCTTACAAAAGCTGGGCATGTCAGCACCAGTAGACTGAGACTAGTGTCTGGGGTGAGTAAAAGAGGGAGGAAAAGCTGTTGTAACTTGTATTGCAACAGAATTGAATCATCCTCTTTTCCTGGATCAGACCATTCAGAACTAGAGTTTCTTATTTACAGAAATCAAACCTGTCTCAGAAAGTTCCAAAATGGAATCCAATCCATCCTTTATTTTTTTATTAGATACGCTGTTTAGACCAGAAGTTAATTTGATAGGCACAGTGGGACTCTCTTCTCTGTTGGTGATTGTAGACACTATCTGGCAGAGTAACAGTAACATGCCCTATTTCTTGACTCACATAATTTGGTTTTAATGCTGGAACACAAAATAGACTTTAAATCTTTTTAAGCTGTTTCCATTCTATTACAGTGAGTATCAATTTTATTCATGCTTTCTTGACAGTTTCCCTTACTTCGATCCAATTTTTGAGATGCTTGTGCCCAATATTCTTCAAGGTATTTGAGTGTTTAGCCTTCAGAGAGTTTGGTTCTTAGGATTATTGCATAGCTTTTCTCTTCAGAATTCAAAGGTACTAATCCAGTGATAATTTTTTATGCCTACATATCTACAAGGTGTGGTTCAGTTGTGTGATTTTTCTCTACAAGGTATTGCTTAGTACTCATAAAGGTTATATGTCCCTGTATGATTTCAGTTAGTATTTATGTACTTGGAGAAGTAAGACTTTGATTTCCCTAAGTATAAAGAGATCCACATCTTTCAGGAGAACACCTTATGTAACATTGCTGTTATTCTCTTATGGGAATAGCATGAACCATTGGTTTTGAGAAGGTGATTAAGTAAAGTAGGCACACTTTATTTGGCTACACTGCTTGGAACACATTTCCCTACAAAACTCTTCTGGAAGTTACAGTTAGGAGTTCATTCTGTGCTGTGTGTTTAAATCCATTCCTACTCAGCACCACATTTAAATATAGATTTAATGAAAGCCTGTCTATCTGATTTGTTGAACTAAGCCCACAGTTATTCATAAGGCGGTAACAGGAGACAGCATTGTGTTTGGTGGACCATCAAGCCCTTGTATTCGCTATGGTGCCAGGGAATACTTGTCAACAAACTATTCCTCTTCTTGAGGGAAAGATACAATGTGGGGTTTAGGATCATCAGAAGCTTTTTCGCATCTCTTCACATCATTCCTGCACTGCCAAGAGGTGGTGATGGTTCCACTTTTGATATCTCAAATCTCTTCTTTGTAGACACTCAATTAGGAATTTAATTAAAAAAGGAGACAAAAGGAAATAGCATGTCTTCCCTAGAGGAAGATTCCTAACACTGAGTGTGCAGCCACAGATCAGAAGGGAAAAGGAAGCAGTGAAGCATAGGAAGGCAGCAGCTCAGGGAAGGACTGCCAGGGTACAACCTGTTCCATACTGTCAAGTGCTACTCAGCTCTGTGGCTCTCTGTCCTTGCACAATATTTGGGTTTTTGTTTGTTTGTTTTTCTTTTCTCAAGGAAGATTACTTTCCTCCAAACAAAGGTGTTATTCAGGTTTCCCCCTTCCCCCTTTTATGGCAGAAGTAACTGTATCTGCTGTTCAAATTTGGAAAACTATTTGCAAGCATAAAAGGAGCTCTCATAAATGGAAAATCCCAGATAAACTGTTGAAAAAGGTTGCCCCTCCTTACTACTGAAACTGTTTTTCTGACTAAGTCTATATTTAATCCTGACAGAGAAACCAACAATCTTGGGGGGAAAAGTTGCAAGAAGGAAAATTGCACTAGTGGAATCTATTATATAGACTAGCTTGTAATGGGGACCCCTGTTGGCCCTAGTATCAACCTTTGAGATTTATAATTCAGTAAGTCTTTGATTATATTATGGGAAACAGCACTGAAAGTCCTTATGAAGTTGAAATAAACAACATCCACTGCTCTCCCCTTATCCTCTATTCTCATCATCTAACTGTAGGAGTCTATCAGGGTGGTTAAACATGATTTTCTCCTTCATAAGTCCATGTCAGCCATACCCAATCACCTTCTTGTCCTTCACATGCTTGGAAAGGGTTTTCAGGAGGACCTTACAGCCCCTTGCTGTATTCAGCTTCAGGTGGGCTTTGTCTTGCCTAACCTTTTCCCAGCATGCTCAGACAGTCTGTATATTCCTCCTGAGCCTTCTGACCCTGATTCTACCTTGGTCACCTGTGCAGGCCTTTTAGTGCTCTTGCTTTAGCATGGGTAAAGACATCCTCTTTGAAAAGCGTGGAGCACAGGGAATTCAATTTCAAAGGGAATAGTTTTACTATCTGCAGCTTCCATAACATAATAGGATATTTATAAATCACAATTTGGGGTTTGATTTATGGGAACTGACTGAAAAGATAAATGAACACAGTTTTTATGAGGTGAGCTGTTTTCTGCACGTTTGGGACAAATTTGTCTCTTAGAATTTATGTGTCTTCCAGCAAAGATAAATTAAACCTGGCAATAAACTTTTCATACTCTAAACTTACAGAGACGAAGCTGATACTCTCGCGTTCTTGCATTACAGCAATCTTCCTTCAATTTATCCAAAACAATCTTCAGCATCAAGTAGCATCAAAATGTGCCTGGCTACTGTTAATAATAAACCCTGAGTCAGCTGCAGAGAAGCAGATTTCAAAATCAATGAAGCTAAGTGGAGTGGACAAGGGAAAAACAGTCCACACAGCAGCTTTCTGACTTTACAAGCTGACTTGAGGAATAGAAGTCATAAATTTGTGGACAGATGAAAAGAGGAAATGGTGAAATGCCAAAGGCTTGATTGTGAAGCCCATTTGAGCCAACCAGCAGGAAGTTTCTTAAGGGGGAGCCTAAGTTTACAAAAACCCTAAGAAAAAAGATGTGAATTATTGTGACCAACTTCATTGTTTTCACTGTTTGTCTAGCTCATTGACTCAGATGCTGAGACACTGCCTCTGTTTTCTAGATTGAAGAAGTCAACAAGGGGTTACTTATGGCTTAACAGGTCATCTTGCTTTAAATAACAATATAAAAAGCTACATGCTTATTTTTCTAAATCCCTTGCAGAATCCTTGCAAGTTTTAGCATCGTGCCAATTCAAGCAAGAGCGTGCCGGATGGAGAAGTTATAGGAGGTTTGTATGTATTTTTTCCTTCTGGAGGCCTCCTTTTGAGTGCAAAGCCCTGTGAGGTGGCATGGTCCTCACCAGAGCATCATTTTGTGGCTATTCAGCTGCTCTGTGACTGAGCAATATATCTGTAGCCAGAAGGGTGATGGGCCAACTGAGAACCTGTGGGTTAGGGTTAAAGGGAGAACTGCAATGGGGAACATTCTGGAGAGGTCTGCTACAGCCACCTGATCAGGATGACTGTGTGGCTGAAGCCCTCTATAAACAGGCAGGAGCAGCCTCACACTCACAGGCCCTTGTCTTCATGGGGGACTTCAACCACCCTAATATCTGTTGAAGGGATGGTTCAGCCCAGCACAAGTAATCCAGGAGGTTCCTCAATTGTGTGGAAGACAATTTCCTTCTGCAAATAATAGAGGAGCTGACAAGGAGAGGTGCCGTGCTTGACCTCATGCTCACCAACAGGGAAGGGCTGGTTGGAAATGCAAAACTCCAGGGTAGCCTTGGTGGCAGCGATCATGAGATGGTTGAGTTCAGGATCCTTAGGGCACTGAGAGAGCATGCAGCAAGGTCACTGCCCTGGACGCTAGCCTTTCACCAGCTCTTCAGTGGTGATTGCCCACGTAAAAGAGAAGGCGCATGGGATCTTATCATACAGTCTACCTAGAGGTCTGACTGTAAACATGCAAAGACACACACTTGCATCATACAGTCTCGGTGGTGTGGCAGAATTGGCTTTTGAAGACATTAATACCAAATCACTGTGCTTTTAGGGACCCAGGTTAAGCAGTTTGTTAATGTTCTGCAGGATTTCAACATGTTTTAGGAATCCATGACTGTTCTGAGTTTACTGTTTTCTGATGGACTTTCCAAAAAGCAATTTGTGACATGCATTTTGCTGTGACCATAAGGTTTTTGCTTTGCAATATCATGTGTTATGTATAAACACTTTGCAATATCATGTGTTATAAACACTTGCGATACCTATTATAGAGAATAGGCTGGCCTTTCATTGGCTTGACAAGAGGTTTAACATGGAGGAAATATTTCTTCAAACCAGTTCTGACATATGTAATAAGAATCCATTTTAAATTTGGACCACAAACCTAACTTTGGTCAAAAGCTTGCCAAACACAACGCAATAGTAATCTATTTGATTGCTGTGTAAAATGTTGGTTGTCAGAAAATACAAGAGCCATCCCTAGACTATATGAGAATGTGGCTAAAAGCAGTGCTCAGAGTGCTGGAGGAGGAAGCTAGAAGATGTGTGCTTTATCTTCGGCACTTTCATCAATTTGCTGTTTGATGCCAGGTCGGCTGTTTATGCCACAGTATTCACACAAATCCTCAAAACTGCATTTAAATAACTAAATAAACAGTCTGATTTAGAGGCATCAATGACTAATTTAATAATATTTTTCTGAGTTGTAAGAGGTATTATGAGGTGTAATTAATGTATAGAAAGCACCTCGTGATCTTTTCTTTACCTGTCTACATCTTTATCCAGATGTTTATGCCATGCTGATGAAAGATTCTAAGCTGAAATTACTGTATGTATGAAAAGATGACTGAGAAAGCCTAATAACATAATTATCTTTATCAATAGATTTTCTTGAGAGCAACTCTTTGTTGTCCTCCTTTGAAGACAGTGATGATGAGAAATTATTTTATTTGCATAATTTCTTTTCTGAATAATCTTTCTGTTTTGTGAGGGTGTAGGTGATAAAATCCCATTACAGGAGACTGGAGCAAGTCTGATGCATTTGCACTTTATTGAGGAAAACAGTTTTGCAGAAACTGAACAGTGTTTCTTTGGACAAATGTGCAGGATGCTCTTTCCTGACTGTTCTTCCTCCCCATCCCCCTTCTCTGCCCTCTGTTCAGCCAAAGTGACCAAGTGACCTTTAGGACCAGCTAAAAACGTTTGACTGAAGGTCATGGCACAACGGCAAGGCTTAATGTCAGGTTTATCTTGAGCAACCAGATAAGCCCATTTGTTCTCAGAAGTGCTGTTGAGGCATGGAAGAGGGGAAAGATATGCCTCTGACCTGCCTGCTCTTTGTGGCCATGGTGAAAGTTTGCCCATACTTGTCCCTCCTGCAGACTGTCACGCTTTGTTATTCTTCTTTTTCACCTTTGATGCAGAGGATTTCAGGTTGGCAGATGTATTACCCTATGCAAGCAATTTGTCCATAGACTTTCTCCTAGTGTCCATACAAGGCTTGTAGGAGATCAGGCCCCAAGCTCCTAGAACTTCACCAGCATTACACATTCAGACACTTAATAAAAATGAGAGAGTAGTGTTTAAAAGGGATGAAGTGCTGAGTGCTACATAAATGCAACTGTCTGCAAGGAGCGGCTGTGGCTTAGCCTGACTCTGAGCTATATCAGTCAGTCCTGGGACAGGCTCAGGCTGTACAGTCTGGTACTATGTAAAGGCTAAACAAAAGATACTTGTGACATGCTTTAGCCTATAACTGGGTTAGTAGATCTTCTTAAAAAGAAAGAAAGAAAATTAAAAATGATGACTTGTTACTAAAATTTCCAAGGACACAGAGGGAAGCAATACACTTTTTGCACTTTACACACTTTACAGCAACTAAAAATGCAAATAATTCCCAGACATAGGGCTAGTGACTGGGGTTATAAACCCACAGATGGTCCCCATTCACTAGAAGAGGGAGGCTATAGAACAGTCTGGATGTACTTTTCTGTTTCCTTGACCTGGCCTTTGTGTCCTGGTCAAGGAAAACCAGCCTGCTTTCCAAGCTCACATCTTCTGTGTGTGTAGCTGTTGTAAGAACGCAGCAACATCCGATCACTTATTTTTGCTCATAGAACTCACAGTGGAGAAAAAGTTAAAATTCTGCAATTGCAGAAAAAGCTTCCTCTGCATTAAACAGTGGAGAACAAACAGAGAAAGTTGTGATCTCCAAATAACATTTTTTCCCTTCCTAGGTCATTAGAAGAGCTTCTGTCTGACCTGTTTACTAAGAATTGCATTCTTGCTTCCCTTTCTGACTCATTTACCCAGTACTTATCTTACAGGAAAGTCAGATGGAAACAGGGTAGGTCTAGGGTCTGTTCCCTGGACCTCTTCAGGGTTTGGTTTTAATTCAATAATACAAAATGCATTAACAATCTGGAGAGCATGGTTCTTCTCCCAGGAGAGCAACTGAACCACTGCACTTTTATTTATTTGCTCAGCGTTAGGCACATTCCAGGTATTGAAACATGCCTGGGTATACTTGGAAATTGGTCAAACAGTTCTGTGTGCAGTTTCAACCTGGGGCAGATGACACTCTTCTAAACAAGATTTGGATGTAGTCTGGGAGATAGAATGGACCAGAGACTACTGCCGAAAGACAACTTGGCTTCAGCCCCTCAGGTTAGGAAGGTAAGTGTTTAGTAGTTGTGACATGAACTGTTTCATGTCAGAGAGTGATAGTGCAAGGACATATAATGTAGGGGTCTACAAGTAACCTCATCAAGGCTCAGTTTGGGCATGATTCAACAGCCTGGGAGCTGGCACGGTGTCCTGAGAGGGAGGAGGTGTAGATCACATTGTAGAATACGTATGCCTTTAAAAAATATGACTCCCCATTGCATAGTCTATTAGAAAACTGGAACTGCTTCAGTAGACTTGATAGCTACTTGTACAACAAATGGAGCAGCCATTGTATTTCAGTATCTGTTGCTTTTGTTTTGTTTTGTTTTCCCCCAGGATTTATTTATTACAGAATAGTGAGGGCAACTTGTACTCTAACTTTTTACATCCATATATATCTTAGAATTTAAATAAAGAAGCATACAACAATCTACTGTTGTCAGAACATTACTGATGGATCTTTCTTTCTATACTGCTTGACTTTGATAAAGCTTCATCTGGATATCTGTATTTAACTTTGATCGCTATGCTTCATAAGGGTGGAAGCTAAGTGAATTGAGCTAAAAGAAAGGTAACAAAAAGGGTCGTGTTTTTTAGACCTCTGATCTGTGAAGAAAGATTGAAATAATTGGATTTATAGAGTAAGGAGAGGGAGACAGAAATCTTCAAATGTACTAACATCTGCTGCAAGGACAAAGAACAACCACCCAATCTCAGTTTCTGTGATGAATAAAGCAGGAAGCAATGGGCTTAAATTTTGAGAGGGCAAATTGAGTACAAGATAAAACCCTAAGACAAGAGAAGTCTGGAATGGATTTAATTGAACTGCTGCAGGCTTTCTAGATCAAGTTTTCTTAAAACTATTCAGGCAAGCTGCTATCAGGTATAAACTGGGATAGCCAGGCTAACCTTGGGCTCAAGAGATGCATTAGGAGATCTCAAGGTTCTTTCTTGTTTTACGACTTTGACTTCTTTTTCTTCTATAAGGTTTGAATATTAACAAAGTAATGTTTATATTCTTCAATCTATTGAAAAACTTAGTTGGAGAGGTTTTTCTTCCCTTGCCTTTCATCTGTCTTTCTTCAAAATCCTCTTATCTGTCTGAATTCGTTCTCTCTATGGACCTATGAACATGAAACAAAATTTCAGGATATATCTGTATGTATTTATCTGTCTTTAAAGGGTAGATTTTTGGCTGGTTTTCTGTTCATTCTATATTATTCATCTGAGGATATACATTTACCCTATGCTGAGGAAACATAGACTATGAAAAATTTTTGATAATGAAATCAGGGCCTTTCTCTAAACACTTGTGGAGGGCTGACCCTGGCTGGACACCAGGTACCCACCAAAGCCTCTCTATCACTGCCCTTCTCAGCTGGGCAGGGGAGGGGAAATATAATAAAAAGTTCTTGGGTCAAGATAAGGGCAGGGAAAGTTCACTCATCGGTTACTGTCAGGAGCAAAACACAAAACTTAGAGAAGTTAGTTACATTTATTACTGATCAAATCAGAGCAGGATAACTGAGAAACAAAAACTGAATCTTATAACAACTTCACCCACCCCTCCCATCTTCCCAAGCTCAACTTCACTCCCAGTTTCTCTCCCTCCTCTCCCGAGTGGTACAGGGGCACATGGAATGGGGACTGTGGTCAGTTCATCATACATTGCCTCTGCTGCTTCTTCCTCCTCAGGGGAGGACTCCTTGCACTCATCCTCTGCTCCACCACAGGGTCCCTCCCACAGGAGAAAGACTTCCACAAACTTCTCCAACATGAGCCCTTCCCACAGGCTGTACTTTCTGGCAAAATTGGAAATGAATATCTTTCTTTGAATAATTTTGCAGAGCAGTCCCCAAGACTTACCAGTTTGCCTGCCTTGGATTCCATATGATAATATGATGGAGAATCTAGCTGTTCTAGGACTGATCTTTAATGCTTTTTTCTATCTACAGATAGAAAGAAGTCTGTAAATGAATACCCAGTCCTAGGATTGACTGCTCCTTCCAACAAACCTCCTTTAACAGGTAAGAAAACAGAACAGATGCTTTGTTTTTCTACAATTCTTCCCTAAAAATCACATCATCTTAATGATGTGTTTTTAGTAATATTCTGCAATAGCTAGGCGAGATGCCAGGTAACAAATTACAACAAATATGTTCTTCTTAATCTCTTTGTGGTCTCCCTGTTGGTTGGAGCTCTAATAAGCATGGGCTGCTGTGTTGCAGGAATAAATCCTCAGCTGCATGAATGGCTCCTCTGCTCCTCATATACCTGGCATAACAGTAAATTAAAAAGTAGTAAACTTACTGTTTTACTGAGAAGGAGAAGCAGATGATTTCTTGGTAAATTACAGTTGGATTACATCTTTTTGTCTATGTTCTTTTACCTTGGACCATGTCAACTTGGAAAAAGATGCTCTTCATAAAAAAGGTTTGTCTAAACACAAATCTCATTAAGACAATCTGAGTGACAGCAAGTTACTGTGACCTGAAAAAGCGTAGCTTTGCTTTCAGCACACTTTCCATTAAAAATGACATACAAGATGTGAAGAAAGTCACAGCATAAACCTTAGGGAATATACTTGGTGTAAAAGTGCATCAGTGACCAGACAAGTCTGATTCTGGGAATAACATACACAGCATCAGCAAATATAGCATAGACTTTTAAACTCCATTCAAATATGTATACCTCCAGAGCATCTAGATGCTTTTCTCAGCTTCTGCAGAAGTAGGATGTCACAGTGCAGAAATGAGCTGTTGGCAAGTATATTGTAGACCAAGTGTGTCCTTGTCAGTCATGAAGACTGTAGTTGCTAACTAAAACAATGAAAATAAAGTTGTGATTTCTACTGTTTCCAATTCCAAAGACTTTTGGCATGATATTTTGTCCTAAAGAAATTAAGCTACATTTTCCTTATAAATGTAAACAGCTGTAAGCAGGAGAAAATGTATTTGGAAGGTGGTTGAGAGAATGGGAACATTAAGGGAGAAATGTTCATCTAGGATCATGTGTTCCACCAAACTCAAATGAGTTCCTGTATTAAGGAAGGCTTATTTACTTTAATAAGTCAGGATAAAGAAGAGTTATCAGAAGATCTATGAGAAAATCCTTGTCAAATACTCCATTTCAGAAAGTGTGTGTCTATGCAACAGGCAAGAAGCAGGGGCAGAAGTACCATGGTTATCTGCATTTTACCTAAAGTCCAGTTCTAGGGACAGAGTTGTGTGGGAAATGAAATGCATCTTGCTCTGCAGTTTGCTTGCCAAATCACAAGATAAACTTTACAAACAGGTCTGTGTTTAAAACCTATGACATCTGGAGGTGGAAAAAACAGCCAAAAATGAACAGCTTCTGCTGCCAGCTTCCAAGCACATGTGCCACCCAGTCCCAGGGTTAGTGCTGCAAACACCATGGCCTGTGGTGATCATACCACATTTTTGTGCATGGTATGTCCATGGCTGTCTTTGTATAAAGATACAGAAAGCAAGAGGCCGTGATGTGGTTTTGGTACTTGTATGGAAGTGTATAGACCTTGATGCTATTCCAGTGCTGCTTGCTTACCCAAGCAGTGGCTGAGCTCCTGATTAGAAGGAGGGAAATCTTAGATGTAGAGTTTGACAGCAAGTGATTCAATTCCACCTGCATTTCTCCTTGAGCCAGGGAGCTGACAGTGCTTACATGCTCCTTATGTGGGTATCAGGCTCCCTGTCAAGCATGCTAATAATAGGTGACCATATTCCAGCTGGCTTTGGGTATGTCCAAGTGATGCAGAAGAAATAGTATTGGTACCTCTAGGGTGTGTAGGATCTTGTACAGAGATTTCTGGCTTGTAGATAAGAAGGATCCTAACAGGCAAACTAAGATTTTTTTTTGATAGTAGAACTATCCTAGAGGATAGAGCAGGATTAGCACGAGTTCCTTGTCTTCAGAAGTGCAAAGTCTGATAGCCATATCCCCTGAATGTACACTTATAATTGAAACAAATGGGGAAGAGTACTTTTACTTTCTTTTGTTGCAGGTTCAGTTTCCTACCCTTATTCTGTGGTTCAATGAGATAGTCAAACTTTCTATAGCTAAAAATCAGTTTAGTAGTTTCTAAAGGACAGGATAATTCAAAAACAAAGGAACAAAACTCACTTCCTCCTTACCTTTATTTTTTTTCCTTGGAGTTAATGTTATAATTCACTCATTTCCATGACAGTTGTCAATCATTTTGGTTTGTAGCATCATATATTTACTGGGATGACAGGATGATAGAGGAGCTGTGACTGTCACATAATCCCATGACCACAGAAGGGTATTTAAAACACATAGTGAGGTCACTGACCAAATGACCAGGGGTGGTAGTGCTGCAGATGGATGACAGGCAAATACTATACAGGAGAGAGAGGAACCACTTGCACAGAGGGAAGAAAGGGATTTTCTAGGATATTAGCAGCTACTTCTGAGAATATGGGGAAGATCCTTTTTATTGTTGGCACCAAAGAACTACTGGGTGTGAAGGTCTCATGTACTCAACATACTGAAGGGATCCGTGACTATGAAACTATTATCTGGAAATCTTATAAATCCCAGTAGCTCAGTATATCATCTGTGTTTTAGCAATCTGTCCAAAACTTTAACAGGCTTTCTAAGCCACTGCCATACAACTTACATTCTCACAACACAGAATAGCATTTTTTTTAAAATCCACTAATTCTGTTATTCATGGACAAAAATTATTAGTGGACAAAAAAGAAATTGTTTGCAGTACAGATAAACCCTCCCAGTAAAAACTCAAACATTGTCAAATCATGCGGACACAACAAAGTTTGCATTGCTATGGAAACAAAGCTAAGGAGGGCTTATGCTGTGAAAAACAACTTGCAAGTAACATTGAAAAGTAAGTTTATATGAATGACACCTTTAAGGTTGATGTTGAAAGACAAGATGTAAAACAAGCATCTTGGGTTAGAAGGCTGTTTTTATTTAGTTTTCCACAGAGACAAGTTCTTTTCACCTCTATTTATGAGTTTAACATCAAAACTATCAGCATATATGTATGAGCTATACAGGTAGAGAGACATCTTCCAGTACACAGTTACACTTCTCCTATTGAACATTTAAGAAAAAAACCATAGTCCCTTCTATGTCCATCAAATAAAGGAACTGCTAAATCAGGGTAGAATATTGATCATAATGTATTTTCTTTATATGAATATAGTTATTAATGAAAGAGTAAAAAAAAATCTAGTGTCTAATGTTTAAACAAAACGTACCACATACATTTGGCTAAGCTGAAATATCATACCTTGCCAAATGAAGAAATGCTCTCTAACGGTATTTCCCCTAGCAGCTCAGTAGGTATGCAAGGCATGCAGTTCATTTCCTGCCAAAGTAGAGAAAAATGGGTATGTCTCTGGTAATATTGCTAGTGTGCTTGAAAAAGATCTTGGTTCTTAACATTGTAGTTGACTGTGTACACATATTTTGTCTCTTGGACTCCTCAAATGTTTCCCAGGTACAACTTTCAGATTGAATCCCTTTTAGCTCTCAATGATGGAAGGCTCAGTGGGAGGCAGAATAGGATTTTCCAGAGCGTTACAGTCATCAGTGAGGAATACCAAGTCCTGGAGAAATAAAAGAGAAGGGTAACATATAAGGAGGAAGGCAGAAGACAGCACAGTGTTGGGAAGCTTAGGCCCTGATCCAGTTTTGCATTTCAAAGGACAAGATAGTGACAGAGAGGGCTAAAACCAGGGACTGTCCCTGTCAGTGCATCTTGACCTACCCTTCTGCAGTAGGAGATCATTATGGTGTACAGGCTCCGGGCTTTTTCCTTCAGCTCACTCACTTCAAGCACTCTCTCACATCTGGGGTAGGCCACAAAGTCACGGAGTTTTGCCAACACACAGTAATTCTGCAAAGCATGCAAAAGAGGTATGTGTAACCCTGCACACACACAGATTTATGTTTCTCATCCATCACTTACAAAATTCTTACTGCCTCTCAGGGAACCTTAAACTCCTACCTCTATGTACGTATGTAAGTAGCCTATGTAACCTTTAGTTAGGAAACTTGACCATCAGTATTTCATAACAAAAATGTTTGACCAAATAAGTGATTGGGAAAGCTCATAGGCACAAATTAGGTCTGCCAGCTTATTTCTCACATGCTTTAGGAGTCAGCAGTGTCAATACAATCAAATCTGCTTCTGCAGTGGGTAGAGTTACCTACAGAATAGGTGCACTGCTTCATCTCAAAGAGTGGGCACCTGATTTAACTGCTGAACCGATTATCAATCACAGACATGATTCCTTTATTCCCATACAATCAGCAACATTGTAAGCACAAAGCAAAATATTTTTTAGAGTGATTTTTGTCTCAGACATTGCATTTTCGAAATAAAGCACAACCAAAACAGATTTCACAACATCCTTGTGAAGCTGATAAATACACTAGCTCTTGCTTTGAAGTGAGGGAAACTAAGGCACTGGGCTCACATTGCTTGGTCTTTGCAATGAAGTGAGGCACCGACAACTCTGGAATTGGGATACAGATGGTCATAGCTAGCAAGTCTTAATAGATTTATTGCCTCTGGAAAAATATATCAGACATTTCTTGCTTTGTTGGATATTTGCTACTTTTTAGTTACCCAGTGGAGCACTGGGAAAAGAAGCAAAATATATCAAATATCACAGGACAGAATGCTGTGACATTAACTATGTGTGCAGGAAGCTATTTCTATTTTGTCTTTGCTGGGAGATGACTACTGCTGTCTTTTCTCAGTATCACACTCTTATACCCTCAGGCATACTTTTTCTTTCTAGATTCAGCCAGTAGCTATTTGAAATAGGAAAAACCAGGAAGGTATTCTTGCACTTATTTTCATTAAAACTGCAGTCCCAGAAGATACTCATCATATGAAATGAAGTAGATTTAATCAATGCAGAAAGTTTATTCTGCATTTCTTCATTAAAACTATTACTCAAAGTTTTGTTGCACATATTTAACTTCTGAAAAGGCTCTCTCACAATAGATAAATAAGGTACAGTCAGTAATCACTTCAAAATATTGTTTTCCTCATTTTTGAAATTTTTAAACAAGTAAAATCTCAGAAGATTCACAAAGGTTTTAATAAGTTTTAAAATGAGATTTTTTTTGGTCACTCATCTCTCTAATCAAGCTCTTAAAAATTTCTTTCAAACCACTCTTCTGGGGTGCAGTCTTAAGAGCTCTCTCTTTTTATTAGCTGCTTTTATAGCACAGACTTAAGAAAGTAATGTGAAAACTTACATGTATGTCCAAGTACAGCTTGGGCAGCATCTCTACGCAGGAGTCCTGCAGGAAAGAAGAAAGACCTGTTGCAATTTTGTTTGGAGAGAAACTTGTGTCAAAAGCATACAACCTGCAGTGTCTTTGCTGGAGCAGTTTTTAGGTAGACTCACCACAGCTTTGGAGGTCTGTAACACCTTAAAGGATTCCGTGATTTCTTTGCTCAGAGACAACACTCTCGAGTAGCAAGTTGGAGGGGCTGCTCTGGATAACAGGGCAGCAGATAACAGAGCAATCAGACTCAGCAGCATCTTCATTGTAGGGAGCGTAGGGAGTTGAAAAAGCCACTGTTAGTGGTTAGCAGGTACTGGTAAGCGTCAATGGGTGAGTTTGGCAAGTCAGCTCCCAATTAAATAGTCTCCTGCATCAATGGAAAAAAAAAAAAGAAAAAGCCTGGGGGTGGTCCAAGCAGCAGCTTGATGCTGTTTTAAATTTCCTGCCAACCTATGAGGCAGAGCTGCTGGTGCTTTCCTGCCCAGAGCAGGGAAAGGAGGGAATGAGGGTAACAAAAACAAACACTACTGGTGTTTTTCATTCCAGAAAGAAAACAACCTAGTTAGCATCTCAAGCAACAGATATATGTGTAAGAAGCAGCACAGGGTTATCAAAGTGTTGCAGGCCCTGATCCTGTATGTACTTTGGCACATACAGCTTTCTTGAGAATGTAATACACAGCTGTGGGAGTACACAGGCTTCAGATAGAGAGAAATCCTTCCAGGACTGGTGATTTTTGTTACCGCTATCAATTAGACTTGCTTATCATCCCTAGCAGGTCTGAAAGTTTACCACTATAAAGGAAACCTTCCAGGTCTAATATCATTTTCTCTTTTAACCTATGCAGATGCTCACAATTTCTTAATTGAAACAATAGTGCTCATTATGGTTGCTTGGAGAGACATGTGGATTTACACATTTGTGGTCTCAAACAGAATGAATACATCTCTATATGGCTGTCATAAGTGTATAAAACCTATTTTGCTTTCTCAGTCAAATTTATGAGGCTCTGTTCCCTTATTAGATGCCAGACAGTGCTGAGAAATCCAGATGCTGGGATGCAGGCCTGAGGCTGAACATATGTTGTTCTTACATGTTAATTGTCCTGTAAAATGGAGGTACCCTTGAATGAAGAACTGCTTATTTCACAAGTTACCCTCTCCCTTTTCAAATTCAGAGTCTAGCTAGGTATTAACCAAATGAGTAATGCTCTGATGAAGTACTCCAATACCCTGTCATTGCAGTAGATCAGGAAGTTTCATTTGAAAGTGGGAGAAGAAGAAATGACTGAACATCTGTAAAAGAAAGGGCTTCCCAACAGCCATTTTAGAGGGAAAATCAGAGTCTCCAAAATTAGTGTTGGAAAGAAAAAATATTCTATATGCTGCAGAAGACTCTGACTCAAATCAACCAGAACACCTGGAGGAAACAGAGAGAGATGCACACTATGGTCTTGTTATTATGTTGCTTTGCTCTCATAAAGAGCCATTAGTTTAGTAACATCATGTGCTCCAGAAGGTCAAGGTGGCAGATACTAAGAGAAAGAAATGTTGGGAGTCCTGGCTGAGTGGAATTTAGGACTGGCCTTGGCAAATGGGCCGCTGGGTCTTATTTCGAGGACAGACAGTTGTTGCCTAGACAAGTGAAGAGGCTGGAGGAAGACAGAAAATCTTCTGAGACTGCCCCAAGCAGCTGGATCATAGATCTAAACACAGCTACCTAGAGAATGTCGAAGGAAAGGATATGTCTTACTGTGAGCCCTGCTGGTAAAGAAACAGGCTCTTAATCACCATCTCATTACTGTAAAGAGTAGATGAGGGTAGCAGTGAAATATTATGCTTCTATCACATTCTCATTTGGCAACCTGCTAAAATGTTGCTCTGCCAAAAGAGCAGTCTTCTGAACTGCATAAATGCTCTTCCACTACAAGAAGTGAGGAACCCAGGTGCTGCTAAGGATGGCTTCAAAATGAAGCATTTGCTTTTCCATTTTTTTTTAAGTGCAAGCAATATTCTCTTTCTTGGTATTTTGGTTAAGCTTACAGTGATGACTTAATTTCAAACTACAATTCAATACTATGGATCATGTTCTAAAAGACAGATGTCAAACATGGCCTCACAGCCACTCTTTTTCAAGAAACACCAGCAAAAGAACTCTCCAAGTCCTCTGTCCTGGACATATTCAGGCAGCTGAAAGCTATTTTAAAATCTCTCTCATTAGGATGGGGTAACATTAAATGTGCCAACACCAATTTGGAATTACATTATGAACTGAGCTTTACATCGATTGCCCAGGGCCATGGGGGCAAATGTGTAGCTTCCTCTAGCCTAACACAATGTCTTGTCTCCCAAGTTGGGGTGAATGTCCTATGACATAGAAGCCTCACTCAGTGATCTCATCTGAGGGAGCCTGGCATAAATGCTAAATGCCACCTATTGCTCCAAGTAGACATCCAGAAGAGAAAAGGCCCAACACTTGCACTGCACTGGGGGCTTATGATTTTTGCCCCAAAAGTGGGAGACCTGGAATTCATTTCTTTTTCAGTTTTTTGAAGGTGCAGCGTGCTGGCAATGATCTGAGGTAGTGACAAAGAGAAGGGGGAGAAAAGGACTGGCACCCACCATTCATACCTTTGCAGCTGAGGTCTGCCTGGCCTCACACTTGCAGACTGAATAGCATAACTCCTGTCCTAAGAGGTGAGATTTGTTCAGCTGCACAACTTGCCAAGATGCTTTGCCACTGACAGGCATGGGAAATGGTCCACCCTTCCCTGTTCTTCTGTAGAGCAGGGAAGCGCAATTCCCTTGCTGACCAAGCTCTTCTTGGCCCAGAGAGGAAAGCAAAGGCTGGATGCAAACCTCACTAAAACATTTAACCAAATAAAAAAATATTACTGCCTATTTTCTGAAGAGGCAAAATTGTTGAAGTAATTTGCTCTGAAGTTTTTATGCAGCTGTGGTACTCCTGCCTTATGGTTTCTCTTTGATCCTATATAAACTAACTCATGGAAAGCCACCTGTATGGATGTCTATTCATATAGTTAAGAAAAAGAATTGCCCTTAGAAATACCAGGAAAAAGAATTTTTTAATTTTTTTTTAAAAAAAAAAAAAAATAAAGGAAGGAAGGAAGGAAAGACCAGAGCTTAATTTCCTCACCTAAATCTTCTCCTTGCTGAGCCAGATTACATGCATAGCTGTCTCTGACCCAGATGGATATTTTCCAACATCTACTAGCTCATCAGCACTTCTGCACATCTCAGCATGCAGAATATGCAGCTCAGTTCAAAAAAAACAAACACTCTTTTCTCAGTTTTTTTTCTATTTGTAGCTCATCAGCAAGATTATCCTTGAGCTCTGAGTACATTAAATTTATGGTCCAGGTATGAACAAATAACTTCTTTGTCTCTAAGAAGCTCACTGATGGCTTCAGGAGAACTTGTTAGTGATACCAGGGACTGTGAGTCCTTTCAGTTTAAGGCATCCTGCACAACTGTCAACCAGATACACAGTTACTGAAGCCCCTGAAATTCCAGAATCTCTTTTCAGTGACTGTTTTTATCCAGTCAGTTATGCAAAGCCATTTAGCCATTTACTAATTCTGGTATGTACCCTGCCTTAGGCAGAGAAGATCTTTAACAGGGAGACACAAACTGTTCTTCTTAAAAGCTAATAGCATCTTAGAGGCAATATGGAAAAGGCAATAGTCTTTAGAGCTATAGGAGAGGGAAGGGGCAAAGAGTCAAAACTCATCTGAAGATTGTCCCTATAGAGAAGATGCTATTTACAGCCATTCCAGGCTGTGGAATGCATCTCAGGCTGACATGAGAAGGGAGCACAATAGTACTCAATCAGAACCATCATATTTGTGATTATCCTTCTGACATGGACAACTCCATCAGACACATGTTTGCAATACTCCTCAATTCAGTGAACATTCAAAGCCTCCGAGGGTTCAGGGTATATAATTTCTGAGTTTTGTATCAACTCTTGAAGCTGATGATGTCACTACAGCCTCAGGTGCTATTTACAGTGTATTTGTTTACTCTTTTATAAGGACTATTCCATAGTAAATGAAGACACATGGACCGAGAGGAAACTCAGAAAGCTATCATGACCTAACTGTGTTATTGACATATTTTCTCCTTTTTTAAGTTTTGAGCTATGTTGTCGTTTTTGCTTCCAAGTTACTGAAAACTCAAACAATAATATTTTTCTAAAAGTCAAAGGACTCACTATGAGACAGAAATTCCTCCTGTGTTTGAACAGCCTACCAGGGCCTCCACCAACTTTTGACAAAAGCCCTTTCAAGTTGCTACTTCCTAACACCAAAATCCACTTGTTTAATAGAAATGCTTATTTTCAAATAGTCAGGGGCTGCCATTAGACACCTCATGAAATGGGCTTCTGATTACATTGAAAAATAGGAAAAGTAAACCAGCATTTTACAGAGAAAGCCCTGTGTATTTAAAAGTGATTCAAAGCCTACTGACTCAGTGGCTGTTGTGGCAAAAGTGCCACTTTTTGCTTCAGGGCAGAGCTAAACTGCCTTGCAGTCTTAGATTTCAGCACAGGGCTTTTTGGAAACCCTGGCGTTTTGATTATGGTCTTATATGTTTGTTGTGTTTTTCCTCTCTGTGCAACAGGGCACTGTACTGATCCTTTCTGTAGACATCAGCACTGAATTTTGGGATAGGGGAAGCCTTACACACTGCCCTGGGTCTCAAAGGTGCTGGTGCACAATGCTGCCAGATGCCCCTAGTATAGAAGGGAAGCCGGGTATGATAGCAATGTGCCTGCAATTTAAAGGTGGGGGAAACCAATGTGTCTCCTTTTCTCTTGCATACTAGTGATATATCTGTGCTGGTGATCTGCATGGCTTGGCCAAGCTGCGGGCAACAGACAAGGCAGGACTTCAGGGTTGTCACTGGGCTAGTGTTGTAATGCTGTTTCTCCATGAGAGTTAAGGAGAAGTCCTCTTTGCTTACTCAGTGGTGCAGGCTTCTTTTTTCTACACTGCTCTTATTTTAAAACATTTACATATATATTGAGGAAACAGATGTTACTGCTCAAAAGCCTGCTCTTAGATAAAACGGGTGTTGAAGCAGCTAAGCCATCTGAATCAGAAAAAGAAATGAGATATTCTGAAATCTGGAGGTCTTGCCAGCATGAACTTGGCATTGGACACTTTCCCTGCGGGAAGGCATATGGAAATGTGGAGTCCTGTGGTCCAGGACAGAGACAGGACAGGCCAGCAGGACTGAGAAACAGGAATAATTTCCTTGTGCTGCCTTGGACCAGTGGGAGAAACATTGGAACTGGCTGTGCTTACCAGTTGTCTCTGCGGGTGGTGTGTCCAACCTGCTGCTACAGCAGGCTCCTGCACCCACAGGGGTATCTGGGGCTCAGCATGATGGCAGTGCTGCAAATGGCTGGGAGATGTCTGCATGAACGTCTGTCACTGTGGTGCAGATGTAGCCAGGCTTGTCTGTGTCTTGGCTGCTGTCTGTGTAACAGGAATAATGGTATTTCCCACGGACGCTGTGGGAACACAGCCATCAACACCAGGGAGACGGGAGATAATGTGGTTTTAACCCCATTGGTGATACTCTTTTCAGTGACTGCAAGGCTTATTGATTCAAGTAATGCAGGATTGAGAGTCTTAAGCCTTCACCGCCTTGCTAAGAAAAAGGCAATTTTACTTTAGGGTAACTCACAGACCTCTCCGGTGAAACAACAGTGGTGCTTTCAGCCTGGCTTGCTGGCTGGGTGTGGGCTCAGGCAGAGCTGCCTCCTTTCGTCCCTGTAGCACACAAGTGCCTTGTCTGCACCATGTCTGGGCTTCAAGACCACTCATGTATATGAGTTATCTTAAGCTAATACCATTCTTTATTAACACTGAAGTCGGGGCCTCAATAACAGCGTTTTGTAGAGAGAGCCTTGTTCAGGTTTAGAGCAGTGCTTAGTAGTAAAATCAAGTTATTCATGCTTCTCATCCCTCCCTTTGCCCTCGCGACCTCTCTCCCCATGCACATGCAAATGTAGCAGATAGCTCCAGGTCTTATCATTGCTGGTCAGCTTAACGACCTCCCTAATTACACTCATGATGAAAAATCATGTCAGCCAGCAAGGAATGTATTAGAGGTGATACAAATAAATACGTTCATCTACCAAATTTGTCCCCGGTACAAGTCCACTGGGGAATTCAAGGTCTGAAAAACCACAAGGTCTGAGCCATGTACAGTCTCTCTGAGGAGCTCTTGTGTATGCTGTGGTTAATCTGCAAGGAGATGAGCAACTTTGTTTTCTAGGACTGGTATTCCTGCATCTTTCAGAAGCATTATGTCACTAAAAGAAAATAAACAGGTGAGACTGAAAGTGCAACTCTGCATAACAGTCAGATCAGAGCCAAGTAGGAACCCAAAGAGACTTCTCTGCTCAACTACAGGCTGCACAGGAGTTTTTTACTGTCTGCTTAGCATGCTAGCAGGGTCAGTTTTCTATTTATTCTTGCCTAGAAACCTGCAAACGTCAAAGCTTATGTTGCTGTGTGTATTTCTAGATACAAACAACAGTTCTTCCAGCAGGTCAGGACAGCTGCAAGGTAAAACAAATTCTCATCTCAGCTGGCTGAGAAGATGAAGTACGGGTCCATATATGTTGTAGTTTAAGCCCAGCCGCTAACCCAGGACAATATAACACATCATGTCTCCATATTTCTACTTTTCCATACACCGCTTTTCATGTTTTATATTTAAGCATAGTATGTCACTGAAATCAATGGCACAAGTCACAGACTCCTGCAGATTCACATTCTCACTCTAGATTAAAACTAGAGTTCAGTTCATTTTCCTTAGTAGCATAAAAGCCTCAAAGTCAAAGCTAGAGTAAATCAGACGCATTATGAATTGTTTTTCACAAAGAGCATTACCTTTTGGAGTCCCGTCTGTCAGAGACACAACGGCAGATTCAAAGCCATCTTTGCCAGTGTCCTAGAAACAAATGATGTGACAAGTACCATGTACAGGTGTAAATTCTCTTCTACAAAACAAAAATGCATAAAATAGGGTGAAACAGTTGATGATCTGCTCTACCAGGTAAAATCCAGAGGTGATGAGAATAACTCTATTTTTGTTCTGCTAAAAAAATCAGTAAAGAATTATGCTTTTGTTCTCTCAGCTTGCCTTGAAATAGAGAAAAAAATAAATATCTGAGCATGTCAGAAGCTGATGTCAACACCAGACTGTGTTTCAGATGTCATTGTCATTTAAAACTGAATTTCATTCATTACAACTTTTTTGTTTTAAATCCTTTTGATAAAACAGTGGAGGAAGAATCTCTTTCTGCTCCTGAACCACATGTAATGAATTCCCAGGTGACTAGATGTCCCTAAAGTGTGGGTTTAGATTGTGTTTGTTTCAGTTAGGTGACTGAGTGCCCGCAGTGCCTTAACATAGCTCACCTTGGCCTGGGTGTCCCAAGCAGCTGTAGCCACAGGAGGAATAGGTGTTCAGGGTCACTGGATAGGTGAAAGTCAAGTCGGACCTAAGGGTGGCTTTGGGGGACTGTCTCAGCAACAGTATGCCTACTTACTCTCACTGTTTTATAAAGTTTCTTTTAACTTTTATAGTTATTCCCAACAGGAAAGAGAAACAATGATACGAAACTGAGACATTACAGCTGGGTAATGTACTGAGGAAAGCACTGAGGGATGGCATAAAGAGAAATATTTTGAGTGAAGAATCACCCCAGTTTCAGTGTTGTGCCTTTCATGTGTAGAACAAGACAAGGTCTTTAACGTCTATACTTTTGATTTTGGACCATTAAGCTGATTTTCATTAGAAGACTAATCAAATTAACATTTATTTTCCTCCTTTCTATCTGGCTGTAGCTTTTCTTGTTTTGTTTTGGTTTGTTTGTTTGCTTGATGTTTTAAAAGGGTTGTGGCTGGGGAAGTGAGAACTTGGCTTGATTTAAAATGTAAATGCTATTCTATCAATCTTCCTCTCCACTAATAGTCTGGCTGGGCATTTTAAGGGCATATAGTGAAAAGGAAACTGTGACTGCTAAAGAAAAGCCACCCCCTGCTGTTTCTGTTCATATTTATTTCACAATCAGCCTATTGAAATTGTGTGATTCACACTCTGATGCTGTCGTTGTCTAGCTGGCAAAGTCACTGGAGAATTTAAAGAGTTTCCCAAGCTGAAAACCAGGCGAATGGCATTTGGGGCAAAAAGCAATCTTATCAGCAGTGAGAGCTAGTGAGTCACTGCAGTGCTCTCTCTTGCTGAGAGCTGAGGCTGCCCTTGCAAATGAGCAGCTCTCTTGAAATAAGAAGCTTTCTTCAAAAAACTGTGAGAAGCCTGTTGCTTTTGAAATGTAAAGTGTCCTTCTGATATACATATACATAGAGTATACAAGAGTAAAGTCATGCTAAAGTTTGCAGAGGCAATTTAAATGTTCTTTGTTAAAACATTGTTCCTCAAATAAATAGCCCCCAAAGGGTAAAATCATGTGTGAGTGCACAAGATGGAAAGAGGCTGAGCAGTTCCCCAGTAATCTTGGGTAAATACTAAAGGAAACCCCTGTCTGTTTACCTTAAATTATCCAGAGTTAACTTATTCATCGTCTATATTATACCCAAGCAGTCTGTGTGAAATAATGACTTCCTGGTAACACAAAGACACATGGCTGAGGCATTATCTTTACTATACTAATCACAATCTCTCTTTGTGACAAATATTACCATATACTCTTTCACTGAAACAACTTAAAACAAAAGTTTAGGAGCCAGTATCAACACAGAAGATCAGAATAGCTTAAAGAAATAAGTATAGATCTCCAGAGACTGGATTAATTGAAATAATTAAAGTCAATAGCGTTACATGCTTGACTCTAAGTTTTTGTGTAGAATTTCTACTGTATTGTGAAAACTTATTACATGGCAATAATACAGGGCACAAAAAAATGTGATAAGTTTCTTACTATGTATTTTGTCTTTAATCATGGGACAAATATTAGCCACTAGTCAGAATTGACATGAAAAAGATGAATGTAATCTTAGAATGTATCAAAGGAGTTACAGCCAGCAGAGACAAAGACATATTGACACCAGTGTAAAACCAGGGATCTTCTCATCTGGTATATTACGTATACTTTTGGTCACCCATGGTTGAGGAAGATGGATTCAGACTGCACAGGCTGCAGAAAGAACAGTGAGAATATTCAGTGAAGGGGGGAATGGGACAATGTGGGCATTTTTCCCTTCTGCCTCCCATTTCTTGTTGCCCCAGTTACTTTTCCAACAGTTGTGTCCTTGTCCTGCTCTTCTGGCAAAGCTGGCTGTCAGCTTTGTGGCTCAGGGCACTGCAGCCCCGTCACCGCCTTCCTCATTCACAGCCCATTTTCCTATAGGTGTTACTGGGAAGTTCTGTAGTAGGGGTGGTAAGGTCCATGTAGACAATCTCTCTATGCATATACATCCCTGTCTCTCAAAGAAATAAAAATCCAGGCACACAAGGACTGCAGAGGATGGGCAATGTGGAAACTCTGCTTCTGTGGTGCCACTTGGAATGGGGCTGCCTTGACTGCTGACCAGCAGCCGTTGCTTTGACCAATATGAGAACTGAAGCCTCAGAGGTATAAGGCGATGGTCCATGGCTTTCTAGGAGAGAGCCCACAGCTGCCTGAAATACAGGCTGGAGGCCTTGGAGTCCAGCCCAGAGAAGGATGTGGTAATGCACTGGCCAGAGAAATACAGCTGCCCTGCTGGACTCTAATCTGAATACAGCATTATAGCTGCTGTGCAAGCAGTACTATGCAGCTACACAGTGCTCAGAAAGGCTGGGTTTGCTCCTGGGGAAAGCACATGCACAGACAGCACAGCAGCTGCCACACTATGAACTGCACTCGGAACATCAACTCATTTTATTCACTAATTGTACACCAACAAAAAAGGTTGGCATCAACTTTGTTCACATCAAAAAGACATGCTTTCAATTCTTCCTATTGCACAATTTAAGTACACAAGCTTCTGTAATAAAGCAATGTGCTGGGTGGAGAGTGATAGCATTATCCACACCGTTTTCTCTCTGACACCAAAGGGAAATGGAACTAATAGAGTCAAAGAAACCAAACAACATTCAGGAAAGTACCAAAGTGATCAAAGCAGACTCTTTGATTCTGCTTTACACATACTTTTCAAAGAAGGGTTACATTTCCAAGCACAGCGTATCGGTTCTTGATGCCAATAAGCTGTCTGTTTAGCTTTATACTTTGATAGAAGTAGTAACAAAAAAAATTCTTGAGTGAGATGAATTTTCTAAGCCTTGCTATCAAGTGTTGAACTTGCTAGGAAAAAGCTAAATGTGTTTGCTGCTCTCTGAGGATGCTGAGTCCTTATTGAGGGAGACCCGGTGTCAGGCCTGGGTAGCCCTGTAGAGGAATCAACATTTGCAAACACAAGGAACAGCTCTGAGTGATCTTTTTGTTCATCTGTATTTAATACACTTCTTTGTTAACAGACCAAGCCTCAGGGCAAAAAAATGACTTACAAAGCATGTGAAACATGTTTAAAGAGCAGTTTGGAAAAGGTGCCTGGTCATAGTCCTTTTATAGCTAGAAGATATGTATTTTTTCCATGAATTTATCTCCTATTCTTTTCCCAAATAGATAGGCGAGTTTTCAAGGCTCTTGTTCTATATGCATTGGAGTAAAATATTATTTTTTGATTTTAATTTGGTCATTAATGATGTCAAGCATGAAGTTTTTCTTATATCCTGGCAGGATGTACTCCATTTCTGTCTTTGTAAAATCTGATTTCTCCTCTGTGCTGCAGCAACTGTAAAGCACAAGCTGCCCCAAGGGAGGTATTTTGTTTAGCTGTGTAGACACATTCCTGAAGGAAATATTGAGGCCAAACCACACACTCACATACGCACACACAGGCACTGTATTAGAAGAATTCAAACCTTGAACAGAAAACAAACAAGTTCTGGGTCTGGAGCCTGAGCTCCAGTGCGTGTTGAATTGTGTTTTTCATACTTTTCTCTTGTTTTTACCAGTTGGGCCTGTGGACCAATATAGACGCTTTCCAAACGCAGAGAGCACTGCCCAAGGGAGCAGCCCTGTATTCCCTGTCTGTGTTAGAGCCAAACAAAACGTGGAAAACAAATTGCATATCCAGCACTTGCTTTTCTCATGTGTGAGCCAGACACAGGCAGTGGCCATTGCTGTCATGAGACGGAATTTGCTGCAACGTGAACGTGTGACTGGAGGAAAGTCACGTAAGACAGGAGGTAAGCCACAGATGTGTGTTTATTCTTTTATGCATTTTCTTTTTGCTCACTGACGGCAGAGCTATGAGGAAAGTCAAGCTCTATTTTCTTCTGAGATGGAACCAGATTCTGCCACCCCCTGTGTCAGCTCATGTCAGGAACAGAACTGACACAGTAGCATGATTATAACTATCAAGAGTCTGACCCTTTCTTAGGACTTGGCCTCTGCTCTGAAATGGAGCTGCTATTAGACCATAACTGCTCTTACCTTGACTGGCATTCTAGTGCTTTCTTTCTCTTTTTTTTAGCTTCATTTATTTAACACATCTATTTATTTATTTATTTATTTATTGAACATTTTTTTATCAAGCTTTTTATGTAACTTTATTTCTTTTGCGGGTTGTGTTCACAGGAGGAAAACACAACAGGGAATTGTGTCTAGATACAGACAACTTGGATGAGCAAATGTGAGCCCCAACTATGAGAGATGCTTCTAGAGCCAACCCCAGTGATAAGCATCTCCAAGCAAATTCCTGAGGATCACAGCCCCTCATGCCACTAAGCACATGGACAGTCTTGGTGCTCCTCCATTGCCAACTGCACCAAGGGAAAGCAGAGCAGAGGAAGAGCCAGAAGGTGGATGGTCCTTCCTGGAGTGGATAAAGAAGCTGAAAGGTACCAGTGTTTGATGTTGGAGTGATACAGAAAAATGGCTGCCTCAGAGACAAAAACACTACAGGCTTTGCAATGGATTTTGCAGCTTGTTTTACTCAAAGGCACTTTTGTGTAGGGACAAAGTTTTCGTAAGTGTTCTGGTCAGAGTTAAACAAACCATCATTTCTTAGCAAATTGTTCTAGTAATTGGAAAGCAGATACTTAAAAACTAGGATAAGACTTGCGTAAATGAGGGCATTTCTTTCCCCTTCAGATTGTTCTGCTGCTTAAACTAACATGAAACAATGAGTGTGACATTTCTTGGAAGAAATACAAACTAATTTCAGACTAGACTTCTGATGCTGAGAACTCCATCTCATATAGAGCTGGTGTATTGCTTGAATTACGAGTGCAGTCCATGAAGAGGTTTCAGCTGTGTCAGAGATCAGCATCTGATGCTGATTTCTTTTTTAAAGACAGTGGTTAAAGGAGAAGATGGTGTTCTTGAGTGGGAAACCCAAGGTCCATACCCAGCAAGACTCTTAACAGTGTGCGAATTTGTGCATGCTATTGAATTCAGTAATAGGACTCTTCTACATAAAACTTTGTGCACATATGTGCCTACAGCATACTTGGTAAGAAAAAACACCCAGAAAAAAGTGCAGACAAATGCTTCTGAGCAACTGCCTAGTCAAGCAAGCTGTGCTTTGGTTGAGTCTCTGCTGGAGTTTTCACTGCATGATTTGGGATCATCTTTAATAAACCATGTGGCCATTGGTCCTTCTGAAGCATAGATGCCTTAGGGAATGTAGTGACTCTCCTTTTTTGTTTATGCATGTTTTATTTTCTTTATTTCTTTCATCTTTTGGCTCACAGTATCCAGCAAGGGAACAAAGTCTACTGTTAATGTATCTTACTGGAGGATGTTTGAAACACAATATAAGAAGACACTACATGTCATTATCTACTATGCTGCTGAGAGCTGGAGACTAATTTCCAGATGACATATATTGTTAACACTGCTATATGGATAACAGCTTAGGGGCACAGCCATAGATAAGACTCACACTGGGCTAGAAACTGTGACGCAAAGATTATCTCTGGGTTGCAGAACTTAGCTATAGCTTCTGAACACTTCTCTGCTCAACCTACTGCTGCTTTTCTCCCAGGACTGCTTCCTTACACCCATTAATAACAATGTATTTTCTTTGACTGGCAATTGCATGCCTTCCTTAGTATTTGTTAATGAAATCAATAAATGAAAAATGTCTGTGTTTAATGGTGGATTCCCTACTGTTGTGCCTACTGGTGTCAATGAATCATTCCCACTTGAGATAGCAGATTTAGAAGGTAATCAAATTTTTCCTTTTCAAAACACTGTGTTCCTGTGCACTATACTATTTCTAGTGTTAACTATTCACACAGGCAGAACACGTACATACATCTACAAATTCTGTATCTGGTTTGGGTGCTGTTGCTGATGTGTTTGGTGTACAGGGGATGCTCAGGTTGACCAGCTTTTCCTTCAACAGTTCTCCTTAGAAGAACAAATGCTGCTTTGGAGTTTATTTTGTCCTTCAACATTCAGGATGATAGAATACTGCCTGTGTCAGTCTTTCTGAATAGTTTCTCCTGTTTGGGTCTAAATCTGAAAAGCAATTGTTGCTTCTTATTACCACCTTGGTGCCAGGTCCAGAGAAGAGAGAGCTTTCACAGCATCAAATGCAGAGCTTGACTGTCCTGCTCCAGCTCATATATTAGGCTTCAGAAGGCCTGAGGTCCCTGCTGTGGGCTAGCTGTCACATTAATGTCCATAATTCTCCACTGCAGACTTGTTTGGCATTAGACAAGTCCAGCACCAGCCACTGGACTGTGTGTACCACATGCTCGAGAGAAGTTATCTTCTCTGTGGTGGCTTCCATCTTGATGATTCTGAGGACTGAAAATGAAATATTGTGAGCTGGTGTCTTGCCAAGAGTTAATCTGGAAAGCCTGAGGACACAGGGACAGAATGAATCGTGGGCAAGCAGCCATGCTGGTAAATGACTATCAAGTTCTGCACTCACATGAATAAAGCAAGCAAGCACAGGCTGTGTGTTCAGGAGTGCCTCAAGAAAATCTATTGCCTTTTTTGGCAATAGAGTAAATGATTGCACAAAATACAGGAAGAAAACACACATTCAGATGTGTTTCAAGCATGTACAATGCAGCTGTTTTGGAATTTATCTATTCAGTAATTGAACAGACCACAGCTCTTTAGGTTTAGAAGCAAAATAAAAAGAGTTTGTTTCACCATATTTTACTCTGATTTTTATGATTTAAGCAATTTTTCTTTCCTATCTAATATTAAATTTCAAAAGCAACTTTTACAGTACCTTTAATAATTGAGTTACTTCCAATGCTTCAGTAACTGCTCAGAGGTATCTTGGTGAATGGAGTCCACATGCAAGGATGGATATTGCTGGAGACTCAGTTTTCACTTGGTCAGTATAGTGAATGAGGTATGTTCTGACTCCTCTGACATATTACCTTCCAAACAGTCCCTGTATTATCCTTCTTAAGAAAACCAGGTGTTTTCTGATCTATTAGTTTTCAGTGATTGACTGAAGCCAAATTGCTTTGAAATTGGTTAAGAAGTGTTTTTACCCAGGTCTTTGAAAAAAGGGAGATTCTGAATGCTTTTATGCTGATTTTGAGTGGTGAGATTTTTTAGCATAACCGCGAGTATGGTTCTTGTTAGTGTTTATGTAAGACAAGCATCTAAGGAATGGAGTGAAGTAGGCACTGTGTAGTTAGTGATGTGAATAAATCAGAAGCAATGGGAAAAGAAGAGGAATAGAAAATGTGTGGATAGTCAATAACAGTATGTCTTTTCTCCCAGATTGCTGCCATGCTTAAGGTCATAGTTGATCAACACAAACTGGGGCACTTTGGCCCCTGGTACTCTTGCTCCTGTATCATTCTCAGGAGATGACTAAGATGGAAACTGCCAGGACCCTGAAAAATCCTCATTTGTGAGCACACTTGGAAGTACTTTTGCCTAGAAGCAGCTCCATCAGCCTATGTGAGAAAAGGTCATTGTTGGGCTTGTAACAGTAACAGTTTATATAAACAACTAACTTCACCATCAACATAATTTTACCTTAACATTTTCCCTTCTGTGTTTTTTATCCCCCTCTGAGGGCTGTCGGTGGCTTTATTGAAGATTCCCGTAATTTCAGCAGTAAGCCTCAGCAGGCTCCTTTCAATCAACAGCAGCAGCGTCACAGCAAGCAACACCAGTAATACATTTCCCTCCAAGCAAGCACATTCTGACTTCATTCAGGAACACAAATGTGCTCCAAATCCCAAATCACCATCTCCCAGCCCAGCAAGACAAAGGCTGCAAACTGAGTTGAAACAAAACAGATAAGCAAGTTGAAACATTTGCTTTCTGCAGAAAAATAACCCAAATATTTGTACTTTGCCTGCCTGTGGGAACCTCTGCTCCTTCCCATGGTCTTCCTGCAGTGCTTCTCCTGTCTGGGCTGAGGGTCCAAGCTCTTTGGGTAGGAAACACAACCCTCTTTTGACCTGCAGTTGAAAATTTCTCGTGGCATGAAGAAAGTCCAACTTTTGGGAACGTTGGTACCAAATGAAACAGTTATGAAAAGCTGCCTTCAGTGATGTTAATGAAATTTTTGCTTCAGAGTAATGGAAGCAGGAACCATCTTCATCTTCATTCCTTTAATTTCCAGTTCACCATTCACATCTCTATCCTCATTTTCCACCAATGGGGATTCTGTTGTAGAAAATAGATACATAAACAGAAGAATAGATGCTGCAGTTAGCAGAAACTACTGAGCATTGATGACTCATAAATGTTTGTTGGGAAGCAAAAGAGATGACCACCTTTATATGCACCCTAAAAAAGGATCCTTTTGGAAGCTAGTGACATTTCTGGTGTTTCAGCATGATTTATCTATGAATGTCATAATTTTCACAAATGCAATCGAAAGGTATTTTAAAACATTATCCTTAAAGGGAGGTACAATAAAAAAATCCATATGAAAATCACACATCACACTGTGTCACCAGCTGTAGAAAATATTTTAAAATATAGGGGTGAATTACTTTCCCTTCTTTATTCTTGTTTCTGGAAGAGTATAGAAAGATAAAGAAGGCCAGGAAAGATATGAAATAAATAACCTTAAAGGGTGGGAAGCACAACTCTGAAGGTTACAGCAGATCTAAAAAATGTTAAAATCCAGACCAAGTTGTCATCAGTTTCGTTTCTATGTCAGAACTGGAGAAATTCAACATGCGCCCATTCTGCGTTGGATGCCTTTGCCCCCCTCTGCTCTGGCTGATTGCCTCCTGAAGAATCAGAATAAGATCAGACATACAAAATGTCACTCTAATAAGTTTATATCTAATTGAAAGTTGATTTTTTAACTTTACAATTAATTTTAAGAGCATTAAATTTTTAAAATTAGGATTTTTTTAAAACAACAAAAGCATAGTATAAATGTGAATTTAATCCTTGAAAATAGTTTCCTTCCTGAGTTAAAATATGTCATCACACAGATTTCTCAGGGGAAAATAGTTCTATAAAATCTGAATAAAGGAAATGTGGCAGAATGATGAGGAGCTTCTTCACATAATAAGGACTTAAGAAAGCTTCAAATCAATGGCATCTACATAGCTGCATATACTAGGAATCCTAGAAAACCACAGATGTGATGAACATAACTGATTTTTCACTTCTGCACTGACTACTTTGTATGGAAAGAGTTTCTTCCCGTCCCTAACCAAGCATGACTATTCCAAACTGGGTGTCCAATTGTACTCTAACAGGAAAAATACTGCTGTTGCAAATGTGTTATCCTGCAGGTTTTATTCCAGGAGTCAGGCTCATTTCTCACCGCTGAGTGGTTGCTAAGGGCAGCTGGTGGATACAGCTATAGCCTGCTCATTGCCTGCACCTATGCACTGTATTGAGGACTTTTAATAGGATGCCTCTCCTGGTACTTTTACACATTTTTCTGTTTGAATCGTTGCTTGAATGTAAATTGAGATAAGCTGGAGTGTAAGACAGCACTAAGTGCTAAAGTGCCAGTGCATAACAGAGGCTTTTTTTTACCAACTGTTTTCCTCCATAAGCTGCATTTTTGGATTATTTTCTTTTTTAAAAAAGGCAAGAAAGAAAGAATGGGTAAATGCTGCAATCAATATAATGATATGCTGCTTCATGTCCATGCTATATAATGGCAAAAATTTCAGCAGAGGATAAGAAAAGCATGAAACAGGGGTTATAACCTCTTCAAAAGCCAGGCAGTCAGAAGCCTGGAGACGTCTTCTCTATCTGTATTAGCAATTGTTTCAGTGCTGTGAGAGCAGGTATGGAATGAGAAAGAGCTGGTGCTGAGGCTGTAATGTCCACACTGTATGTGTTTTAGGGGTTTCACTTAGACTAACTCTAAGTCTGACGCCACGAGCTGACGGCCCAGTACCAGCTGGGCTGCACTAGGTGTACTCCTACAGGGCACCTTCTGGTTCCGAATCGTGCCAAAGGAATCCACATTATGTTCTGAGACTGCTCCACAATGCAAATCAAAGCACAATAAATTGATTCAACAGTGAGAGTTGCTTCAAAAGTACACTTCTGTGTCAAACCAAATCAGTAATGTAGATGCAGGGGGCTGGAGCACCTCCCATATGAAGACAGACTAAGAAAGTTGGGGCTGTTGAGCCTGGAAAAGAGAAGGCTGCGTGGAGACCTCATAGCAGCCTTCCAATATCTGAAGGGAACCTACAAGGATGCTGGGGAGGGACTCTTCTTCAGGGACTGTAGTGCTAGGACAAGGGATGACAATTTCAAACTGAAACATGGGAAGCTTGGGTTAGACATAAGAAAGAAGTTCTTCCCTGTGAGCATCTGGAGAAGGTTGCCCAGAGAAGCTGTGGCAACTGCCACAGCCTTGAACATCCCTGGCAGTGTTCAAGGCCAGGCTGGACAGGGTCTTGAGCAATCTGGTGTAGTGGAAGGTGTCTGTGCCCATGGCACGTGGTTTGGAACTAGATGAGCTTTAAGGTCCTTTCCAACTCAAACTGTTCTGATTCTATGATTCCATGTAGCCAGTGCTGAAAAAAAAAAAAAAAAGAAA